>MPUH01000198.1:0-83780 GCA_001970955.1 Stentor coeruleus | reverse complement strand
AGTTTTATATAGGAATCTTAGTTTTGAAAATTGCTTAGGATTATTATTTTGTATATAATTTTTTTTATAGAATCAGATCTTCAACCAAAACGATACAATAAGATGTTAAGTGCTCACTTAAGATTATCTAAAAATCAACAAAATTTTAAGCAATCTTTAACCTCTTTATCTGAATATACAAGTCCTAAAAACCATTCAGTAAGTTTGTCTTTTTATGATGAAGTAGAAACTATGATGAAAGAAGTTGACCCAAATTTTGAACTTTTCATTGGAGATAAAGCTCCGATGGCTCAAATAATTGATTCCTTAAAACAAGCAATCTCTTCTATAAACAGCCATAAAAATAATTTCCTCAATGATTCAAACGACTTCAGTATAGAGTATTCTGACTACCCAGTATGCAAAAACTGTGGCAAGGTATCCAAAAACATTATCAACGCTTTAGAAAAGGTTAAAAAAGATAATGAAAAGGTCAAAAAGAAACTAAAGCGCTTTGAAAAGCTCAAATTTATCCAAAATGAAAAAATTAAGGAAGAAAAAGATCTACTTAAAAAAACAAAAGACAGACTTGAATCTTTAGCTCAAAAGCTTACAGATAATAAAACTGTAATAATAACAGAACATAAAGAAAATAAAAAAGTGAAATTTATAATGGAAAACAATAAAATCATCAACTGTTGGGCAAGTGGGAAAATGCCAGTGAAAAAAATTTCCAATTTAGTAATGCAAAGTTATAGTATTTTCCATATTGATAATTCTATGGACTTTACTAGTCTTATTGAGGAAATGGATTCACAAATTAATGTTTATAATAATGAAATCTCCAAACGAGAAGAATTTCTTAATGAAAAAGAAATTAGACTGGGTGTTAAAGAAATCTGGATTAATAAAGAGCTCAATAACCTTGAAATGATTAATTTAAGTTTAAGTAATTCTAAAAACGAATTCCTAGAACTTAAACATGAAATTTTCCCTGCTTTGGAATATCAGTCAGAACTTTTAAAGCAGTTGATACAAGATTTAACTGATAAAAAACAAGAAATAGAAGAGTATCTAAAATCTTTAAAAAACCAATCAATAGACAAAGGGATGTTCTCAAATATTATTTATGCTCAAAGTGAAGTAGAAAAAAAATATAAAGAAAACCTTGAATATGCTGATTATCTAGTTAATTTACAGAAAAAATTAGATAAATACTATGAAGATAAAAACAAAGAAATCAAAGAAAGTGGTGAAAAACTTGCCCGCCTTCAAGAAAATGTTAACCACACAATCGAACTTATAACGAAAAAAGAAAAAGAACTTATAACAATAGGCTTAGCACTTAAAGAAAAAGAAAAAACACTTAATGGATTATCAAGTAGAAACACTACAATTATGCAAAATTGTAACTCACAAGATTCTGATAGATTTAAAACTGCTCATATCAAGAATAGAAAAAGCATGTATTCATTTGCAAATAATGATGTTGATGATAAAGAATAAAAACTTAATTTTTTAAAAGTTTAATCAGAAAGCCAGGTTTTAAGGTTTGATTGAAGAAGGTTCATGATTGTTATAGAATCCTTATATAAAATATCTGATGTTAGATCTTCAATATGTTCAAATCCTTCTGAATAAGCATTTTGAGCTATTTTTATAGCATTTGGTATATTATTAGTGATTTCATATGCCCATACAGCACGGCTTAATGCTAAACCTAACCTTGTTGGATGAGCAGGGCTTAAATGTTTATATATAATTCTTTCAGCTTCTTCTTGACAAAATTCAGCAAGTTTCCTTGAGTTTTCAGCTGATTGGCCTACTTCTATTTCACTGATGTTTTTATATAAGTCGCCTTTGAGTTTTATAAAATGGGCACTTTCTTGACTGTTTTTATCGTATTTCTCTATATGTTTTTCTATTGATTCTATAACTTTAGAGCATGATTCATGATATTCATTTTTTATCTTGTTTTTGTAGTCTTGAAATAGGAGAATATAAGGAAGTTCATATATATTTTTATGTTGGTTTTCTATGTTTTGTAGGATTTTGTATGATAACCTTAAGGAGTTAAGCTTTCTTTTTATTCCTAAGGATATGTTGGTGATTTCTTTTTGGGAAAAAAATTCTGATGTTTTTTCTAATAGGGTGTAAGATAGACTAAATGCTTTATCATTATCTTCAGCTTGCTCTGCAGCTGATAAAAGGAATTCTATTTCATCCTTAGTCATTTTTTTAGAATATTTATTATTGTTTATAATATAATAAAATTAGATACGTTTAAAAGTATTGCTGATGATGTTGAGTTGATGAATTTGAATTAAAGTATAAAAAAATTCCTAAAATGTTGATCATTTATTATAATATACAATTTGTATAGGGTTTTAACTTAAACCCTAAATATACTTAAACATTTTTCCTATCTTTTATATACCTAGCCTATATATCAGAAAAAAAAAAACTTATAAATATCATATTATAAACCTCTTCTTATTAAATTATATTCTCTATAAAACCTTAACTATTACCATACACAATATAACTTCCCATATTTAACCCTAACCTTCTTCATATTTAAAAACCCTATTTTTAATACCCTAACTATTAATTTCCTTATCTAATGGTGTCCAGGACGAATCATTGAAGCTATCCACATCAACCCATCCCTCAACCCATCTCCAGTTGTAGTGCATAACGCCTGTATATACCAATGTCTATATCTTATATTATTCAAACCTAACATTTCCGTCATTTCACCAATCCCAAGAGCACTCATACTTTCTTGTTTATTTGCAAATACTAGTAAATAGCATTCAGCAAGGTCAGGATGCTTTAAAAGTGCACGCAATTCATCACGGGCAACTTCAATACTATTTCTGTCAATTGAGTCCACAACAAAAATCAACCCATTAATTTTTTTGAAGTATTTAGAAAATGATTCACTTGTTAAATGCTCACAAGGTAAATTCCATGAAGTAAATATCACATTCTTTTTACTTATTTTTTCTACTAAAACTCCTTGTACTGGAGTTTCTGTTGTAACTTTGCCTGGGAGCATTTTCCTTAATATTGATGATTTACCTGCACCCCTGAGTCCAAGAAGAAGAATTCGTCTTTTCTTTATTACTGCTCCAAGTCTGTTCCATAAATCTTCCAAGTCGACCTGCATATTTTTAATATAATTCATACATTTTTTGTTATTATGACTTAGTATAATTAGCATTTTATATTAGGATTATTGATTATTCCTACTTTTCTAATATAATATTGCAATGATTTTATATTTTGATATTTTCAGTCTTTTTTTACTTTGAATTTTTTTTGTTGATATTAATCTTATATGATTTTTTGATTAGCCTGATACAAACTTTTGAATTATTTAAACGCTTTTATAAGAAGAATATTTAAACTATTTTTATATAAAACTTTAACTATGATCATTTACTTAACTATTTAACTTACCGGGTTCATATCATAAACTTCCCCGCTTATCAAAGATTTTGGTTCTTTAAGGACATTCTTAAATATCATTGCAAGAGCTGCTAGAATGCCTACTCTAAGAAGCCAATTAATCCATGAGAGTGTCAAAGCAAAACTATGGATCCCTGAATATTTGCCAAGAATATCATAAGATGACCATGAGCCTCCTACAGCCAAAAGCCAAATCAAGTCCAAAATCAGAAGGGCAATATTCAAAAGTATAAGTTTCTTGCCAATTGGTTCTCTTTGTTCATCTTTAGCTGAATACCACAAATAATAACACAAAAGGGCAAATGCGAAATTGAAGTCAGTCCTCACTAAACATGTAAAACTTGAAATTACCTACATGATCCTTACAGCCATTCCTAAAAATCCATATTCAATCCCTATAGAGAGTTTGTCTTCCATTTATTATTTAAATTTAATTTTTAATCCTAAACTTCTCACACCTTAAATATTAAACTAAAGATTAATCAATTTCTTGTAAGAGCTCAGAAGGTAATTCATGTTCTCCATCTTCATCAACTGTGACAATAACGGTTTTAAACTCAGGGATTTTGATTTCTTGTACGCTTTTCTTTGATAAAACTCCTTCCAATTGTACTTTACACCATATATGATCTCTAGTGATTCTAGGATATGTGATTTCAACTTCAGCTAATCCTTTATTCTGCCTACAAGCTGTCCTTTTTATAACTGCTGTTTTATAATTCCCTTCAATAATATGAGCTGATATACGTGTTACTTCCCAGCCTGTTGGGGCGAAATATGATAAAACATGAGTTTTAGCTTGACTTGTGTAATTCATTAATCTATGAAGTAATGGGACCATAATACAAGAAGGCTCTTGTTCAATTTCAACAACTTCTTGTTTACTATAAGTATTCCATTCTGTATATGGCTTTTTTATTACTTTGAAATATTGTCTTTGTATCCTTTTTATCTGTGGAGGCTCAACACCAGGACATAGTTTTAACTGGATTTTTTTCCTTGTGGTTTGATTTTTAAGATCTTGGAGAATCTCTTTAAAAAAACCTTCAAAAACAGTCACTGCTGGAAAAAGAGAAAATCTTAATGGGCAGTTCAACAGACCTTCATTGAAAAGGTGTAAAAGTTTGCCGAATTCTGAATAGAAATTTTTGACTATGTCTTCTATTTTTGAGTGGAGTTCATTGGGCTTTGTAGATTCTACATCTAAACCTAAAAAATTCCAAGACTTGAGCATGCTTTTATAGAGAGATTCTTTCCAGTTATATTCACGGACAGCTTGACGAAGGCCCTGCTTGATGAATTCGCAAAGGTTATGGTTTTCTGAGATTGCGTGAAGAGTTAGGAAATGGTTGATTTCTTCGAAGCCATGTGAAATCTTATCATAAGGTATATTAGGAAGGTCCCAAAAAGATGAATCTAAAAGCATGAATATTTGCTGTTCGACTACTTCTTTAGTCCGTTCATTGTTTGATTCTAGTGGATTAGCTTCAAATATGTTTAGGTCCATTGATGCGGAACCTCGCCCTGATCCTTCTGTAAGGTCAACAAAAGGTGATTCCATTTTTAATGTTATAGGTAATAATGGAAATAATAATTTGATGTGTAGCTGGATGATATATTAAAGCTAAAACTAGCATCATACTGATTGTAGAGAATTTATTTTAACCTCTTACTGGCAGTTAATTCGGTTTTTGCTGGAGTCTTCAACCAAAAATGAAACTAAAAGCTTGAAGTTCTCGAATTAGCCATAAAGCATAAATGATTCAAATATGAAAAACTAAAACAAAATGACTGTAAATATTAGTAATAGATATTTGCTATATGGCAAACCATGATATTATACCTCCTAATGAAATTCTTTATCTCTAGAAAGGATTAATGAATAAAAAATTACCATACACATATTTTAAAAAAAAATCTTAATCAATCTAATAAAATTTCTAAACTACAAATAAATTTTCAGAACTGAAACACTCAAAAATCTTAAAAGATCATATAATTTCTTTATTATAAAAATAGATTAACTTTATGTCTCAATACACAATCCCAACACTTTATCATAATTTGTTTACAAGGTTTAAACTGTATATGTGAAATCAAAAAAATCATATTTTTCACAACAATTCAAAACTTTTTTTTACTAGTATTCAAAAGAAGTAAAATCAAGAATCAACCTAGCAATTTCTACTGAAAAAAAAACTTTGTCTTGATTTAAAATTACATTAACAACTTATAAGAATAATATTATTAAGATAAAAATTTCTTAAATACTTCGGTTTTTTATTAAACATAAGTATTTTTAAGATAAATTATTAGGAAATAAGAGAAAGCAGGTTTTGGTCAATTAAGCTTATTGTAAAAAATTATCATGTACTAAAATTCATATATATAAAATAGGTAAATGCTTTATAAAAAATATAGTGTAATATCATTTGTTAGAAGAACTAATAATTGTACTGTACAAACTACAAAACCTTTAAATTCTTCTATTATTATTATAATTTTTCTTATTGATAGAGTAAATAAATATATTGATAATGAATCTAAAGTTTAGATTACAGACTTAGAATTTTAAGTTTTATTATATAAGAATATAATACAAAATATAGTATACAGACTTAGAATTTTAAGTTTTATTATATAAGAATATAATACAAAATATAGTGAAAAATCATAGTTTTTCGTTTATATCGTAAAATAATCTATAATAATTAAGATAAATTGACTTTGTCTATCAATAAAAATTACCTAAACTCTAGTTCAATACTTACTAATAAAAAGTTGATTTTTTTTTTCGAAGAAATTTAGAGTTTTGGGGTTTTTGAACGTCAATCGAATATCTGAATATAATTTTTATTAAAGGTTTTGCTAAATAAATAATAATCCTATGCTTTTTTTTTGAAGACCTATTCTAACTAAGCTCAAATCTTATTACTTATTATCAAATAAAAAATTCTTGTTTATATATCGAAAAACCAAAAAATTTTAAGTTAATTAAAATATTATACATAGATCTATATCATCTAAATTACTAAAAACTATAAAAAATTATACTAAGTAATACATATTTATATAAAACTATTCTTTCATATTGTCTTATATTTTAAATAATTTCCATTTACCTTTATAAACTTATATACTCTAATGTTGTAAACAATCAAAATCAGTGTTCCAAGAAACAAAATACTCTAATGTTGTAAACAATCAAAATCAGTGTTCCAAGAAACAAAATATTTAATAACATCTTTATCAAATATGTTTAATAATTTTTATGAAGTATATTTTTCTAAGTAAATTCAAAAATTTAACCAAGTTATAAAATGATTTACAACATCAGAAAAGCTAGCATAAGGTAGATCATTTAAAAATAACACCTCAGTGAAAAACTAAGCATCTTAAATTTGCCTTTTGATTAAAAAATATAAAAATTAGTATAAGATACGAAGAAGATACATAGTATTTCAATAAATTTTTCCCAGAAACAAGCCTCAAACATATAAGAAATCCTTTTTATGATATAGCAACATATGCAGAATATGATAAAACTATTATCATGAATTTTTAGTGCTTAGCATCAAAAACATAAAACAAAGTTTATCATGAACAAAAAATAATACTTATATACAAACTAAATTGTATATAGTAAGTTTTTTACATGGACTTGAAAGTTTTATTCAAATTAAACAACAAATAACACTAAAAATAGGCTTTTTGTATCGAGTTAATAAACATTAAAACTGCCCAACTTCATATATTGAAATCTTTAAAGAAAATTTTTGTATAGCTCCTACTAATTTAAGTATATAAAATGAAATATGCACTTTATAATAACATACATAAGCAAATAATTTTAATGGTTTATTCTATTACACATATATAATAATCTTAATGGATTCTAAAAACCTCGGAAGATGGACACGCAACGAACAACTGAAATTCCAATACGCCTTGAAGCTTAATTTAACTTGGAAACAAATCGCAGAGTATATTGGTACTAGAACATCAGCGCAGTGCCGATCACATTATCAAAAAGTTAAATTACCATCATCAAGGACTAAAATTTATAGTCTACCTCAAATGTAAACTCCACTTAGGGTAGATAAAGAAACCCAATATGAAGAGATTGTTGCAGCAGAAAATAATTTCTACAGTAATGATTGTGTTGATTCGAACTTTATAGAAACATTTACTGAGGATATTTTTCTAAGCACATTAGCTTAAACTGCAATTACCATAACTATATAAACTTTAACTTTAGTAGAACCTTTCACTTTTTATATATGCAACTTCATTAAAACTAAAAATAAGCTAAACAAATATGAAGAAAAATCTTTTTCATATCTAAATTAGATCTTTTCTATATGGTCATGATGATTTATTTCAATTTTTTTTCATTACCGAAACTTCTTGGGTATTTTCAAGAAGAGAAAGTGAATTTAATCAAATATATTTAGTATTCATAGATAAATTCGATGATGTGTCAAAACTTACAGGGAAATTTTTAGGAAGAACTATAGTTATGAATTTTTTAGATAAACAGGCATAGAAACTTAATAATTATTGCAAATAGTCTTGGAAAGGTCAGATTTTCTTCAAGATAATTGAATCTAAGATTTCTTTAGATAAAATTTTGTATTTCCAGGCTTAGTGAAAAATACCCAGAATTACTACTGAGAAATCAGCTAAAAATATATTTTTATGTTTATATGTGCTGTTTATGGGATATATGTTTTAGTTTTGGCTTAAAGCATGATTTATCAGATGAATAATTTAAAAGCAACTTTATTGGATGCTAAAGAAATCTGTGCTGAGTATGTGAAATTTAAATGAGAGGAGATGTGGAAATATCGAGATTGTATGCTTGGCTTATAGTAATGAGTTGATAATATTAGCTGTGAGTGATATCATTGGGTGAATATTAGTATATAAGGTTAAACATATTTGGAATATCGAGATTATGAAAAATATGCTTATAAATTTATTATATAATTATGATTTTATATATGTTTTTATAGTTATTCATAGCTAAGCATAGAGTGTGTGTATTTGTATAGGAAGTAAAGACTACTTTTTTTATAAACTTTATTTTCAACTATTAATGTTTCTGCTTTTTGTTTTCATTGTAAGGCATTGCTTTTACTATACAAATTTCTTGTTGAAATCAAGGGTAACAATATAAATGCATCATCCTCAAAAGCCGCTCATAAAAACTGATTTTCATATAAAAATCTCACAGGAAAAAAAAATAACTAAAGTATTAAGACAAAAATTAAATTATTAATTAAAATCATTGCGAATAGAATTTTTCCCCTGCTTCTATAAGTAATTTTAATATCTGTTGTTCATATTGTTTTGGTATATTATTATTTTTAACATAATCTCTTGCTACATTTTCAAGTGAGTCTTCATCATGGACTACAATTTCCCCACTTTTGCTCCCAATAGCAATTTTAACTTTATACAAAGGTTTTTTTATTGATAATAATCGTACTTGAGATATATAATCGTTTATAGCTTTTTCTATAATATCACTAAGTTTTTCTAGAATCTGAGGGTCAATA
Source organism: Stentor coeruleus (assembly GCA_001970955.1). Taxonomy (NCBI): domain Eukaryota; phylum Ciliophora; class Heterotrichea; order Heterotrichida; family Stentoridae; genus Stentor; species Stentor coeruleus. The sequence goes on along the minus strand of MPUH01000198.1, from coordinate 74,766 downwards.
GGTCCAAGTACTCTTTCGGCTATAGTAAAAGATGTGTCATCTTTGAAGACTTCAACTTTTTTTATAGATTTTTCTAATTGGATTTCTAATAAAAGAAGTGGGTCTTTACGATTTCTTTCTGTTGAACTCCCGCTAGATAAAAATGCATTATGAGACTCATGACTACGTTCAGTTTGTGGAAAGCCACTTGATGAGTTNACTCCCGCTAGATAAAAATGCATTATGAGACTCATGACTACGTTCAGTTTGTGGAAAGCCACTTGATGAGTTTTTTGAGTGGATGGATAAATGTGGGACTTTTTGTTGCCATGAAGGACTGCCAAGTGTATCAATGTCGATTTCTTCGATTTGTTCATTTAAAGAGTCTTCAGAAAGCTCGTCGNTTTTTGAGTGGATGGATAAATGTGGGACTTTTTGTTGCCATGAAGGACTGCCAAGTGTATCAATATCGATTTCTTCGATTTGTTCATTTAAAGAGTCTTCAGAAAGCTCGTCATAGTCAATCATATCAGCAAAACTCATATTTTTATCTTCAGACCCATTAGTTTTCCTATATCTGTCTAAAGATTCTTCAAATCTAGACTCAATCAGTTCCCTTCTTTCCGCTTCTTCAGCCTGATGCCTTTTCAACTGCAAACTATTAAAATCTTTATAAGGTAAAGGGATATCATGAGATAACGAATTGCTTGTATTAATACTAGTAAATGGACTAGCCGATGTTTCCTCTTCACAAAACTTCAGTTCAGGATGTTTTTTAATCAAATAAAAAGCTCTGATCCTTAAAAGCTTCAACATCAACTCAATATTTCTTTTACTTTTACATGAAACTTCCATATGAAAAGCCCCACTTCCAGCAGCGAATTCTTCAGCATCACAGCTTTCAACCTCCCTTTCAATACAATCACTATGTGTTCCAACAATAATAATAAAAGAACTGGTTAGGTTTATAGATGATTGAACTAAAGGAAACCATTTTTCCTTTATAGATTCAAAAGTATCATTTGAAGCTAAAGAATATACTAAAAAAACGCACACAGGTTTAAACTTTTTAGATATTTCCATAGTTTCATCTATACAAAACCTGATCTGTGATTGGCTTGTTGGATCTTTAAGTTCAATATCATATGATTTCCCTTGTGTCCTTTCACCTAATAAATTCATCAAACTAGTTTTACCTGTTTTTTTATCCCCACATACAATACCTTTTAATATTGTTGCCATTTATTACAATAACCATATTATGTTTTCATAATTTTACTATAAAATTGTATAAAAAAGTTAGGAAAAAAGTTAGGTTTTAATATTGTAAGTCTAATGATATAAGGTTATAAAGGAAGAAAGACTTTGCCGCCATATTTAAATGAATTTTGGAGAGTCCACTGCAGATCGCTATGAGAAAATCGAGAAAATAGGTACTGGGACATATGGAGTAGTTTATAAAGCTAAAGACAAGGTTCGAAATGATTTCTGTGCTTTGAAAAAAATTCTCCTTGACGTTGAACCTGAAGGTATCCCATCTACAGCGATAAGAGAAATTTGCATATTAAGGGAACTACAAAACCCTAATATTGTTGATTTACGTGATGTTGTTGCAAGTGATGATAAATTATATCTGGTATTCGAGTATGTTGATCAAGACTTAAAACAATTTCTAGACTCGATTCCTAAAGATCAATTTGTCGATGCAAAAATTATCAAGAGTCTTTTATATCAACTAGTCCAAGCAGTTGCGTATTTACACTCAAAAAGGATTCTTCATAGGGATTTAAAGCCTCAGAATATTTTAATAACAAAGAATGGCTGTGTGAAATTAGCTGACTTTGGCCTTGCAAGAACTTATCAAATACCATTACGACCATATACTCATGAAGTTGTTACTCTATGGTATAGAGCTCCAGAAATATTATTAGGTACATTAGAATATTCTTCAGCTTTAGATGTATGGTCATTAGGAACTATATTCTTAGAGCTTTTAACAAAATCCCCATTCTTTGTAGGGGATTCAGAAATCGATCAACTTTATAAAATATTTCGCATATTAGGAACACCTAATGAGAAAATGTGGCCTGGGGTTTCAAAACTTAGAGATTATAAAAGAACATTCCCCAATTGGTCTGCTACAAATTTGAGGACCTGCCTTCATAATGTGGATGTAGCTGGATTAGACCTGTTACAGAGAATGCTTAATTATGACCCTGCTGCGAGAATTACAGCAAAGGAAGCTTTAGCGCATCAGTATTTTAATGATGTTAATGTCCCAGCTTGGTAGTTAATAAAATAATTAGAACAATTTTTTTATAAGGTAAATTTTTTTTTTGGAGATGAGATTTTTATATGGTTTATGCTTATCTGAGTAGATGATTGATGAGGAAATTTAAGATTTTTAATTAAACCATAAATAAATATTTGTCGGTTTGTTGAAATTATTATTGTAATCATTGAGGAAAATGTTTTAAGAACGTAGTGATTGGATATTAAAATATAATTGGGCTATTTAAATTAAGAATTCATAGTTATAAATCTTTAAATATAAAATTTTATAGAATTGTATGGAAATAAAACTTTTCATAACAATACACAGAGAGAAAAACTTAAGATAAGTGAATACACTTTATATTTTATCTTGTATAATAAATACTCATTCATATAACTTCGTGCATAGCAATAATATAGTATTTTTTTAAGCCTATAAATATGGAAAAAGAATCTAATAACAAGTAAAACCTATACAGGGATTTCTTGATATCAATTTCGAAGTTTTCAGTTCTTTTTGACTTTTCCCGTCAAACATTTATAGCTATGCTTATCTTTGCTCCATACGTCTCCGACACAACTTATATAATTTATATCAACAATATTATCTGTAAGACCTAATCAGTGTTTATCTGTTTCATGCCTTCCTGTATCATCGGGATTATCGCATATGTCATACTAGATGAGCAGCCTATAGAAAAAAGCATGATAAAGCTTCATTTCTATGTTAAAAGATTTGTGACAATTTTATGGATTTTGGAAGCTCCAAGTGTATCTATAACAGGCTATATGAATGAAACTTCATTCTCATCAATCATTATAATTATAAGCATATCAGCAGCTGGCATTCTTCTAGATTGCTTTTTTTTGTTCTTTATTTGGAGGTGTTATAAATACCTTGAAATTGAAGGGCCTTGTGGAAGCATCATGACTATATCAGAAAGTTCACTTACAAATTATCCTACCTCTTCAACTATAGTTATAGCTGTTGAAATAAAAGAAGTACAAGGAGAAATTGAGATTAAAAACAAAAAGGAAATTAAACCCTGCAAAATTTTAATTCGCGATTTTACATTGAATGAACTTCCAACTCTTACTGATGATAACGCATATGAAAACAAAGCTAAATAAATTATTATTAGAGTTTGTTGTTGGTAGTTGTGAATAATTTGACAAATTAAATTGGGAGAATTAATTGTAAAAATGCTAAAATCAATTTGTTATCAGATTAAATATGTAAGCTATAAATTTACTTTTAAAATCTAGTTTTTGGAGCTAGTCTTTATACAATGGAATACTTTTAGAATCATAGTTTAGAGTAATTTTATATTAAGATAAGGAAGAATATAAATTTAAAGTCTCTAAATTTGAGTTAATAATCTACAATTTGCAAAATGCTTTTAAAATAGGATATGAAAATTTGCTTAGTAAAGGATAAGATTTTAGGATTTTATTTTACTAGGGTGAAATAATGTTTATTTGATTAGTTTTTTTTTCAACCATTTTATCTTTTAACACTTGTAAATTTAGTTTGAAATGAATTATAGTATCTTTGAATTTGCAGTTTGACCTTGAATTGGTAAATGATTTTATTAGTAAATCTTTAGATTAAGATTTGGCTAAATTTACTTATTCTGTTGCTTGATTTCAAAAATGAAAAAAAAAATAGATTTATCATATGAAAAACTTAAAATAAGTATCTTCATAGACTGCCAAGATTGAAACTTAATAATATTATTTGAAAAAGTAGTTTATATGATTATAAAAAACTTAATAAAGTAAAATTTAATTTGAGTTAAACAAGAATTAAACTATTTAGGCCTAAAGCAAGAGAATCAGGATAATTTCATAGAGATTTGAAATAATAAAATTTCAAATTATACTTAGTCTTGTTAGAGTAAACAAATATATGAAATATGGCTACAGTATTTGAATCTAATTTTTAGTATCATATATAATAGTAAAGAATTAGGGTAATGCTCAACAATGGATTTGAATTATAGATTATGTAAATCAAATCAATGTTATTGTATAAAATATAAATATATAATTAAATGATAGTTTATTTATGATACAAATGATAAAGCATAGTAAAAAGAATTTTTTTTGAGAGATTCGATTATATGCTTTACTCAGACAAATAGTATTATACTATATTATATTTTTATTTCAGGGTTTTTGGTTATTCATATAGTTATATCTTTGAAAATATAAATAATTTACTTATTTAAAGATGGTATTTTAATCTTTAAATCTTGAATGCACCCAATCAGCCAAGCCTAATAAGAGTGATATAAATTCCAATAATTTATATCATATAACAGATCAACAATTGTAAGCTTTGACTACAAAAATAAAAAATCTTTTAATCAAAGTAAATTTTTCAATTTATAACTAAAAAATCTTTTAATCAAAGTAAATTTTTCAATTTATAACAGGCATATGAAAGGTTTTATATTATAAACTATTATTAAATTCTTAAAAATAGGCTCGATAAATGATTATTTATCACTTTTTTTAATATTTTTAGATTTTTATGATTTTTGTTAAAACTTCACTATTGATACTTATCCTAATGCTTTCAAGTACTTTTTTTTTTTTTATCAGCTTGTAATCAAAATAGGAATTTTTATATATAAAATTCCTTTAATATTAGAATTAAGTTTAGTGTATATCCTTATAGTTGAAAAGTTTAAGGAATTACAATTTTATAATGGAAATTATTCAAATACATAACATACATATCTTTTTAAATAAATCGTATTATTACTTGATTCTATATCTTAATTAATCACCATTATACACAATTTCTCATTAAATATAAATCTCTTCTAACAAAATAAATCATTTCATAAACATTTTTACTTTACTTTTATACGAGTCAAAAAATACAAAAACCCTAAGACCTAGAATTTACCTCCCAAAAAAGGATTTTCCAATCATAAACAACCTAAAATTCATAAAATACCTAAAGAGTATCACAAAATTTTCTATAAAAAATAAAAACTCTTACAAAANATTTACCTCCCAAAAAAGGATTTTCCAATCATAAACAACCTAAAATTCATAAAATACCTAAAGAATATCACAAAATTTTCTATAAAAAATAAAAACTCTTACAAAGCATACCAATTTAAAACCTAATACTAAATTCCCATACCTTACATCTATCCTACCTAAAATCCAAATAATTTTCAATATAATCCTCTTAAAACTTCAAAAAATTATAACATTAACCTAACAATTTCATTCAAATAACTATAATCTTAATATTTATACTTTTTATTCATAATTTTATATATCCAAAATTAGTTATAAAACATCTTAAATAATGCTTATAAAATTATACTGCAGGCTTGCGCTTGTAATTCCTATTCTTGGCTTTTACTAGTAGGTTTGGAATAACTATTGACTGTATTTTCCATCCGGTGGCCTTGAGCAATTCAGATTTACGAGCTTTTATTTTTAAAGTCACAGTTTTTCCTACGAAATGTGAGGAAACTTCTGTTAATTGCACACGAAAATATGCAACATGGATACTTTCTGGCTTAAAATAATGCATATTTTGAATTGCATTACCTCTAAGAATATCACTACCTTTCATGTTTTTTGTTATCAGTAGGTTATCATTACTGAAGACTAATACTTCTAGTTCAATAACCTCATGAATTGGGAATATTATATTCGAGTTTGCTTTTAGCAGTACTTTAAATGAAAAGTACTTACCTTTGCAGAGAGGATTTTCGACATTAGCGTTAAGGAGTAATTTAAACTCAGGATTAGTGTAAAGGGATTGAGTTGTGAGGAGTGTTTTAACTGTTTGATCAAGTTCCTGTGAGTTTTCGTCTAGTATCGTTTTTTCTTCTTTAAGGTTTTTGTTACTGTGTGTATCTTGCTCCGGAATGTTTACTATATGCTTGAGATTATTCATGCTAAACAATGATAACTCTTGAGCAAAGTCTAGGTTCTTAGGGCTTGGCAGTCTGTAGGGGTTGTAGGTAGCGAGAGAACTCAAATTTGAATTTAATAGCATATTTATTAGGCTTTTTATCCATTTTAAATTTAAAGTACGCTGTAATAATAAATGTCCCAAAAACGTATGTTTTTAGGCGGTTTATAGAATCTGAATTTACCGTGCATTTTCCATTTTTCTTATAGGTCTAGCAAATGTTTCTATTATCAAGTACCCGAATTAAAATACAATGATTTAAAACCTTTAATAATACTTAAATATAATTTAATATCATATCTAGTTGTTTGTCATTTATTTTAAAACAAGGATAAAAAATTAGATTTTTGAGTTTATATATGATATTATTCCAAATAAATTTTCCAAATAAAGCTATTAAGATCACAAATCCAGAGATTTCAACTTGAACTGGAATTTTATTATAAAAGTCTTTTCTTTATCATAATTTCTTAAATTATAATATCAAAAATTCAAAATAGTGTAGAGTTCATCTTTTGCATATTTTTAAAATTTCCTGTCTAAAGCAAATATTTTATGCAGATAGTTTTAAATATTAGTTAGAGAAATAAAAACTCTTTTTTGGTTCTGAGCTTAGATATTTTCCTTTTTATCTAAACGATGAAAATCTATTTTTAGCAGATATTTTCACTTTGTTGTACTTTTATATAATTCTTCTTTTAGTATTTTTGTAATATCGATATAAAGACTCAATAACTAAACCTAAAACAATTCAAAGTTATAATTTATACACCTAAACCTCCACATTATCTAATAATACATCATAAAATACCATCTACTATTTTTAATCTGCTAATAATTTTATGATTTTTTTATAACATTAACCATATAAATTTACTTAACCTCTTCATTTCTAAGTTTATTAAATTTTTTCTCGAACTCAGTATAATACGCATTAAACCCAGTAGTATCATTTTCTTTCTCCCTATCAAGTATGCACTGATTATGAACCTTTAATAAAAGTTCTTTTTGTTGGGAACTAACAACAAGGAGGATGCGAATCAAAATAAACCCAACAACTATACTAAATATATCATACACTATTGCAACAGTCTCCATCAAAGCATAACGTTTAGCCTTTCTACCATCATCAGGCATCGGTTTGGGTCTAGGTACACGTTTAGGTCTTCTTTGAGGCTCATTTTTGGGTTCATCAGGAGGTTTTTCTTCTTCAAAATAAGATCTCCTATCTCCCATTTCAATGATTTCCTTATAAGCCAAACTTATTTCCCGAAAATATTCCTAGATTTATTATACTTGATAATGGGAATTTATATCAGGGTGATATTTTTTAGCTAGCTTGTAATAGGCAATTTTTACGTCTTCTAATGAACTTGTAGGGTGTAGTCCAAGCACTGTGAATGGATCTTGTTTGATCCATCTTTTCAAATGCCGTGATAGCATACTTAGATATTTATATTTTAAATGAATAAACATATTTGCTGGTATAACAAATTATCTTAAGATTTATTTTGTTTTTTATTGTAAAGTGATTTGTATGTTAGATGATAAAGAGTATAAAGATTTCATTTTTTTCATTATTCAACTCAAGCAATCGTAAAATTTAAACCGACCCTATTTCAAATCTAAGCCTCAATCACACTTATATCATATTTAAATTCAACATAAACTGCATAATTTAAATACTAAAACTTCTTATAAACTTTATCTATTAAACCAAAACCCGTGTCTAATTTTTTACTTCTAATTTTAATCTACCTTAACTAATTAGCAGCAACTTTTTTTCATAGGTTTCTGCTCTGTTTCCCTATTAACAACAACAGTACTCCTATGTTTTGGTTGATGATTATCGACATCAGGGAACATTTTCGCCGCTAAATCTCTAAACATAAGTTCAACTCCTACATTAGTTTTTGCCGAAGTTTTCTTATAAAGTGCTCCAATACTTTTGGCAAACTGTAAAGCTTCTTCTTGAGATACAGCTTCATTTTGAACAAGGTCTTCTTTATTACCTGCTATAATCACAGAAATATCCTTAGGACCAAAATCTGTCAATTCTTTATGCCATCTCTTTAGTCCTTCAAAACTATCTTTCTTTGTAATATCATAAACCATAATAGCTGCTGTAGCATCTCGATAATACATTTTTGCTAAAGAATGATACCGTTCTTGACCTGCGGTATCCCAAATATTGAATTTAATCATTTTATCATTGAATTGTAAGATTTTACCCATATAAGATGCTCCAATTGTCGCCTCAGCATCAGATTTAAAATTGTCTGCTACAAACCTTAAGACGATACTAGACTTCCCTACACCTGAGTCTCCAAGAAGAACGACTTTAACTTGTATAGGGGCTTTACTCATTTTTATGCAACAAGGATATTATATGTTTTTTTGGGAGAATTAAAAGGAAGAAAATAATGATTAGGTTTTAATAAGCCATGAAGGATTTTATTAAGATTTTTAATGTAGGATTTTAGGTATTAAAAGTTATGGAATTTTTAGTTTTTATTGTTAAAGTAAATATGCTTAGAAAATTATTATGATTTTTTGATTAAATAATTAGAAATTTTGAAATTATGGGTATGAGAAAGATAGGGTTAATGATTTTTAAAATTTTAATGAGAAAAGGAAATTGTGGATTTTGATTGAAGGCTAGAGGAAAAATATAATATGGAAGACCGATTTACTTGTGCTAGTGATTTGAACTGTTCACAAGGTTCTGATTTTATATGCACAAAAGATATTAAGGGTTGTGTAGGCAGTGATATAGAAAAAATCAAAATGATTTACCAAAAGAGAAAAAATATTATGAGAAACTACAACATAACATTGAATATGAAAAAAAAATTTATGGGGGATAAAATTAAAGAAATTAGTTTGAGGAATAGGCCAAAAGTTATGGTAAAAGATACACCTGTTGAGAAGTTTTTACCAAAAACTCGTCCTAGAGCAGATCACGATAATACTTGATTAACCAATATAAAAATATTGAATTTTGATATTATTTGTTTTAAGTGTTTTTTTTATAGTGAGTTTTATTTGAGGAAAGTATAAAAATATTAATGTTTGATGAAAATAAGTAAGAAAAGCTTTTGGGTTTGATGGAAATTTGTAATTAGGGATTAGGATTAGTCTAACGAGATTTCAGGATAAGATGAATTTGCTAGTGTGGACTCAGAAAGATAGCTTGGAGGTTTGGTGTTTTTTGGGTTTATCATTATTATTTCTGGTATTAACTCTTCTTTACCTATGGATAAGTCATTTTTTTCATCTCTTTTTCCGCAACAGCAAAATGAACCCATGTTTCTTTAAATTCCATTCATATATTCTTTATGCTATTTATAGTATCAGAATTAGAAAGCTTACTAGAATAAACAAAATATTAGAAAAATAATTAATCGTATTAAACTATGAAATCAAATTCCTAAAGAGTCAGTAGTTAAGTAATTTTTGAATTGTGGATAAAACTTTTAACTGGTACTTGTAAAAACATAATTGATGCCATGTAAAGACTTAGATAATTGAAGATTTTGAAGTTGGGAGAAAAGATACGGATTTTATATAGTGGATTTTAAAGGTTTATGAAAGAATTGAATACTTTTTGCCTGCTGATACAAGTATTTATTTGAATTTCTTTGGGAAAAAGCTAACAAAGATCTGATTTGATAAACTTCTATAAAGTTCTTTATAGAAAAGTTGTCTTAAAAATATGGATCTAGACAATTTTAAGAGTATAGTGCTTGAGGATTATGAAGAAAGTGATGTTAAAGGCTTAAAATCTGTGGCAACTTTGGTTATAAGTTGTAAAGAAATGAGAAAATTGCTTCAAAGAACTCATGATTCTAAAAACTGTTTAGATCATCTGTGTATATCATGCAATTTCAATAATATCTTTAAGTCCTTTAATAATAAAACAAAGATAGATTTATCCACGCTAAAAAGAAAACTAAAAACTCTTTCTGCATCTAAAGGAATTCCAAATAGAAATCAACTTTCCGATGCTATGGAGATATTAGATTTCATCTTAAATGCTTTTCACTGCCACCACTTTGAAGATTACTCAAACGGCATAAGTGAAGCATTAACACAAAAAAACTGTTTTTATAATTGTTGTTCACATAAATTATTCGGACTTAGAATAAAAGAAGAATATACATGCAAATGTAGATCATCATTCGAAATCAAATGGGAAAATTCTAATTTCTTCCAATATTTCAACATTTCAACTATTCTTTCATCTGTAAACTATAATCATTCAATAAACCTTCTAAATGTGCCAAAATTTTTATTAACTGAAAATACAATTCCTAAAAATTCCCATATTAAAAACCAAATGATTAACATTCTATCTGAAAAACTAAAAAACGCTCATAGGAATTTATGTTCAAATGAAAACTGTATAGAAAATAGTAGTTCTGTAAAATTTATCCTAGAAGAACCACCAGAAATGTTTATTATAAATTTATTATGGGAAAGCAATGAAATAGGCCACTTAGATTGTTATTTTTCAACTATTTCTATTACAGGATTATTCTTAATATCTGATATTTATTCTATAATTTCTAAGCAAAAGTTCAGTATTGTAGGTATTATGTTTTTAAAAGATAAAGATTATGAATATGCTTTTAGGAATACAAATTTATGGTATTTTAAAAGTTATGAAAAAGGAATATCATGGCTTGAGCTTGTTACTAATGTTGTTATTAATAAATATCATCCGGTAGGTTTAGTTTATGAAAAATCAAAAATAGATATTGAATTATATATTTCTATAGAAAAATTAGTTTGGTTAGAGAAAACTGCATGTAAATTTGATCATTGTAGTTTAAATTTATCTGAAAGTTTGTATCAGAATGCTATTGAGAAATTTGATGTATCTTCATCAAAGAAAAATATTATTAATAATAAACCAAAAGTTAATAAAGAAGCTTGGTGTGCTAGCGAAAAACCTGAAAAACAAAATGAAGACTCTAGTATATTTTCTCAAGAAAATTCAGCAAATACAATATTGAATAAATGGAGTTGTGAATGTGGAAAAGAAAATGATAATGATAATAATATTTGCCAAAGGTGTAAAAAGGTAAAGCATGGACTATCTGGATGGGTTTGTTTTAATTGCACTTTTTACAATCAAAAAGGCTTTAGGATGTGCAGAGGGTGTTCAGTATTTGAACCTAATCGTAATAAGTGGCAATGCGAAAATTGTTATAATTTTAATCATATAAACAGCCAACAATGTTTATCATGTAAAAAGTTCAATAGAAATAATTCATCAGAAGCAGGAAAAAATATTGAGAAAGCTCAAACTGAAAATGTTGTAGGAAAAGAAGCAAGTAATTTGAATAGTCCTGAATGTAAAGCTAGTAGTGAGAATATAAATTATAAGGATTCTCATGATGAGTCTGCAAAATATAGCAAAGAAACTTGGCTGTGCATGCTTTGCTATACCCTAAATAATTCAAACATTTTTAATTGTAAAAAGTGCCAAAAAATAAGAAAAGATGTTGCAGATCAGAAAATAAATGAAAAACCAGCTGAAGAAAATAAGCAAACTGAATGGATATGTGATTCATGCAAAAGTGCTAATGATATTTTATTAGATAAATGCAAAAATTGCAAGAAAAGTTATTCTGAAAAATCAAATACCTTAAAATCATTTGAAAAGCATGAAGAAAAAGTACTTGACATTGAATGCAAACCTGAAGCTGAAAAAAGTAAAGAAAATCGAATTTGCATTAAATGCAAAAAAGAAAATAATTATATATTAGAAACATGCTTAGAATGTATTAATGCAAAGTTCCTTGCTAATAGTTCTGTAATTCCTGAAGAAATAACTGAAATTAAAAATAATTTTTTTTGGATTTGCAAGAAATGCTCTCACCAAAATAATTCTATGTATTATTGCTTTAAATGTAAAAACGAAAAAGAAGAAAAAATGAATGATGTAGCCGAAATTAAAGAGGAGGGAAAAGTAAATGATTTAACCGAAAGTAAAAAAAAAGAAAAAGTGAATGATTCAGCCGAAAGTAAAGAGGAGGAAAAAGTGAATGATTTAACCGAAAGTAAAAACAAGGGAAAAGTGAATGATTTAGCTGAAAGTAAAGAGGAGGAAAAAGTGATAAATTTAAGCAAAAATGATTTTTGGAATTGTGAATCTTGCAAAAATTCAACCAGCACAGCAAAAAATATATGTGATTTCTGTGATTTATCAAAAGGGTCTCTTAAAGAATCTTGGGTGTGCAGACACTGCAAAAAGGTTAATTTGTTTTGTCGAAGTTGTTGTCTATATTGTGATAAATATTTCTCAAAAGTAATTAAAGTCAAGTGCGAGAATTGTGAAGCATTAGTATACTCACCTGAAGTATTTTGTGATAAATGCAAAAAGATAAAAAGTTCTGTTGAAATATTTTGGGAATGCCAATCGTGCAATAATAAAAACGAAAAAAATGTGACTGAGTGCAAATCTTGCTTAAAAGAGAAAACTCAAAATATAAGTAAAGATGTTCAATCATTGAGAAATAAGAACTTTAACAATATGCTTAAAAACACAAACGAAAAGCCAAATTGCTCTAAATGCAATAAAGCAATGTTATCTGTGTTTTGCGAAAGTTGTGGAAAATCAGTTTTATACCGAGAAAAGTGCATAAATTGTGGAAATCATTTAGCAGATTTAACTGTATGCTATATATGTATGTTCAGATCTGGTCTCACTATCAGCTCTTCTCATTCTTTTAACCCTAAATAGCTTAATTATAGTAATACTCTTTATAAACTAAATCAATATTCTAAATCGAAACCAAAAATATAATTGCTTAATATTTCCCCTAATGATCTAGTTATATAATTAATATACCTTAATTATTATTATAAGAGAGTTACTAAATTCTGATAAACCTTATATACAAGATACCTAGGTCCTAAATTTATTTTTAGTGAAGTTTAAGATGAAACACACACATAATAGATATTTTTCATGCATATAAATAAGAAGTGCAAGTCTAAAGTAAATTTAAATAAATTTATTTAAAATATTATGGAAAATCTATATTTAAATCATATCGCACTAAATGGAATAAAATTTGAAGAAAAAATAAGAGAAAGAATTAAGAAAATTAGATGGAAAATAGATAGTATCATAAAAATTTTCATAGAAAAGGATGAATAATAAATTTCATAGAGTTCAAGATTATGAGTGAATAAAAACTGATAGAATTTGTGTGTTATTCAAATATAACTTTTTAATCTATTTTATTTTGAACTCTAGTATATAAAATATCTTATTATTATACAATTTTGGTAAGGCTCAAGATTGAAAACTTTTATAGTTGATATTACTACATGTTATAATTGTAGAATGTGAATTGAAATTTTATTAAGTATGTATTTCAATATAAACCATTCACACACACCCATATAATCATAATTTTATATAATTCTTTATTTCCAAAGCTAACAATCTTCATTCATTATATCTTAAACCTGATTATCTTCTCTTTATTTTAAATAATTAAAGGTAATAAATAAAAATGCAGACTCAAAGCTTTAAACTTGAAGAGATTCAAATAAAGAAAACATCTGAAAAATACGACTATTTTCTTGAATCAGTTGTGTGTTTATTGTTTGGATGTTCTGAATTTCAAAAGAGTTTCTCCCAGTCTATCCAAGAACATCACAACTGTTATCCAAATTGTATCCCATGCACTTTGGCTAATGTTTATAATTCAGTTATGACCTCAAAGTACTTAGACGTCACAAATCTAAAACTAAGACTCTCATCATTATACAAAGGAAAAAATATTTTTCAATCAAACCAACCTACAGATGCAATGGAATGTTTAAATGCAATTTTGAACGCTTTTCACTGTAAGAAAATAGGAGACAAATCAGATGGATTAAATGAAGAATCGCTCGATCAAGACTGTGAATCCACATGTGTTGCGCATAGTCTCTTTAGTTTAGGTGTTTTAGAAAACTATACATGTGAATGCAGAAATAAATTTCAAACTGAATGGGATTATTCTAATTATTGTCAATATTTTAATATAGCTGAGATACTTGTTCAAGCGAACTTCGATTATTCTAATGATTTATTAACAGTCCCGTTATTCAAGCTTAAAAATTATAAAAACGAATCGAATTCTAAATTATATAAAAGCATGATGCTTAATCTTAATAAGAAACTAAGCAATGCTGAAGCTAATATTTGCGATAAAGAGAACTGTACAAAGAAAAAAAGTAAGATAGTTTTTAGTTTGCAAAACCCTCCAAGTATATATATTATGAATATAATATGGGAAAGTGATGATGCTGGTCATTTAGATTCTTTTATTTCAACGATTTCTATAACAGAATCAATAACTATGAAGAATATTTATGGTAATAGTACTGATGATCCTTATAATTTAAGAGGGATTTTATTTTTTGGTAGGAACCATTATGAGTACGCATTAAGAACAGAAGACTTTTGGGCATTCAAAGGTCTTGGTGAAGAATGTGGTTGGCTTGAGCTCCTTAAAGAAATAACAATCATGAACTATCATCCAGTTTGTCTTGTTTATGAAAAAAGCCAACAAAAATATCAATTCTCTATAGAAAAATCAGAGTTATTAGAAATAGAGAAATTAGCTTGTGAATGTGACCATTATGAAAATAAAGTACATGAAGAATATTATAATGAATTAACTAATGATTGTTCGGGTCTTTTCAATGATAGGAAATCAAAAAATCCTTCGAAAGAAATTGTCCAAAATAATCAAGGAAGACTAACTAATAATGTAATAGAAAGTGAGCCTAAATCTATTATTTCAATTGCTGTTAATAAAAGAAATACAATTAAATCAAAAGCTAAAGAAGATCGAGAAATAATTATTACGAAAAATTCTAGATATGACAAGGCTTTATATGAAGAGAGCTCTATGAGTTATGCAAGTCAATCTTCAGAAAAATCACCTGATACTATGAGTAATCCTGAAGGAAAAAACATTTCTCTTAAAAATAAAACTTGGAAATGCAGTTGTGGCTCAGAAAATTCTGAGACATGGGATGTTTGTATAAAATGTCAAAGTTTAAAACCTGGGCTCGAAGGGTGGGTATGTAAAATATGTACTACAATAAACCCTAATATGAAATTAAAATGCGAGAGCTGCTTTTCAGCTAGAGATACTATTACGAAAAATCAAGAAGATTATTGGGTATGTAACTCATGCAATTCTTTTAATCCTGGATCAAGAAATCTATGCTCGCAATGCAGAAAAAAGAAACCCGAACAAGAAAATATTATTTCAAAGCTGCCTGAAGTAGAATCTAAAAAAGTGGAAAGCAATTTTGACTGGGTTTGTAAAAAGTGTAGCAATGGAAATAATAATTATTCAGTAAATTGTGCTTTTTGTAGAGCCTCTAAACCTATAGAAGAAGATAAAAGTGATGGATGGACTTGCGAAAAATGTAAAACAAAAAATCAAATGGCATCTAAATATTGTGATAAATGCTATGAATATAAACCAGTTATTAAAGATCCACCTCCTGATCAAAATGCATCATGGAAATGCTCTAAATGTAGTACAAACAATTCAGCTATCTCAGTAAAGTGCTCCTTATGCTTGGCCGTAAAAACTCAAGTAAGCAATAACTGGGTCTGTGCGAATTGCTCTAAATTAAATCCTAATACTATAACTATATGCGGAACATGTAAAGCACGGAAAGATGCACCAAAAAATCAATGCTCACAATGTGGTGTTCAAATTGAGTTAACTAAAATTATGTGTGACAATTGTTCACATCCAGCTATAAGTGAAGTATGGACATGCAAGCTTTGCAGTATACAAAACACTACAGAGATTTGTAGAAGATGTTCTTACAATAAAAGCATAGCTGCTGCAAAAATTTCTGATCAAAAGGTAGTCCAACCTAGACCTCCAAGTATTATATGCATTACCTGTAAAAATCCAGCAACAATTTTAATTTGTCCTGGCTGTACGAAACCTACGAATTTAGGTAATGCTTGTATGAATTGTGGCAAATCGTTAGCTTCAGCAAATATATGTTCGAATTGTGAGCCGAGAGTTCAGACTACCCCAGCAAAAGCGATTGAAAAAACAAAAAAATGTAAAAATTGTAGAAGTGATAATAAATTACCAGCTCAAAGGTGCTTTAAATGTAAGCGAGCTCTTTAAAATCGAAGAGTAAGTAATTTAAGTAGATTTTCTTAAAAATTAGTGTAATAATACTTAAATAATTGTATAATTTTTTGAGATATAACTTAATCTCTTCAAACATTGCATGGCTAATAAATATATTATTTATAAAGTAAAACTTTTATAGTAAGTATTTATAAATTTTAAGTTACTAGCTTATAGATTTAACATTTAAATGAAAGAATATTAAATTACTAGTTTTATGCTGATAGTACTTCAACAAAATAATATTTTATTCTGCATTGTTGTCTAAAATACAGAATAAAAGGCTTATAATAATTAATGGAAAACTTATGCAATTACCCTGATTGTTCTGAAGATGCTTGTTGGATATGCTCATGCCGAGAAACACAAAAATTTTGTGACCAGCATAATAAAGGACATTCATTAGAAAAGAAATGTTTTAGTAAATGCTATGATTTTCAACACATGAAAACTAAAATAAAAGCAAGCATGAATGCTTTTAAAAATGATACTCAAGAGTATATAAAGCTATCTGTGATTCTAATTAAAGAAATACAAAAAAAAATTAGAAAAAACCTAATCATATTTAAAAGCATGAAAATGATTATAAAAGACTACTTACTATATGATAAAATCGAGCCAGCTGAAAAAATAGTTGCATGGGCTAAAAGTATAATGCCTTCAAAAAAAGATATATCCCAATCTATATCAAAAATCCAGACCCTTCTAGATCTTAAAACTATTCCTCTAAATAAATTTCCAGATATAGAAAAACTCAAACCTTGGTTATGCAACTGCAATTTTTTAAACCCAAGATCAAAAAATCTATGCTCACAATGCGGAAAAATGAATTCTAAACGAGAATATTCTTATTCAAAACTACCTGAAGAACCTAAAAAAATTGAAAGTAATTTTAACTGGGTTTGTAATAAGTGTAAGAAAGGGAATAATAATTGTTCAGTAAATTGTGCTTTTTGTAAAGCCTCTAAACCTATAGAGGAAAATAAAAATGATGGATGGACTTGTAAAAGCTGTAAAACAAAAAATCAAATGGCATCTAAAAATTGTGGTAAATGCAATGAATCTAAACCAGTTATTAAAAATCCGCCCTCTGAACAAAATGCATCATGGAATTGCTCTAAATGCAAATCAAATAATTTAGCTGCCTCAGTTAAATGCTCCTTGTGCTCGACAGTAAAAGCTCAAGTAAACGATGATTGGGCCTGTCATTCATGCAAATTTAAAAATCCTTTATCGAGTACAAAATGCTTACTTTGTGATAAAAATAAACAAATAAAGAGTAATTGCAAGCCTGATAATTATAAAAATGAGAATAAACTAATGCCAAAAGCAATAAATTGGAAATGCAGTTGTGGTTCAGAAAATTCTGAAACATGAGAATAAACTAATGCCAAAAGCAATAAATTGGAAATGCAGTTGTGGTTCAGAAAATTCTGAGACATGGGGTG
Organism: Stentor coeruleus; assembly: GCA_001970955.1. NCBI lineage: Eukaryota > Ciliophora > Heterotrichea > Heterotrichida > Stentoridae > Stentor > Stentor coeruleus. The sequence goes on along the minus strand of MPUH01000198.1, from coordinate 56,932 downwards.
TTTGCATTAAATGTCAAAATTTAAAACCTGGGCTTGAAGGATGGGTATGTAAATTATGCACTACAATAAACCCTAATAAAAATTTAAAATGCGAGAGCTGCTTTTCAGCTAAAGATACTATGAATAATCAAGAAGATCATTGGGTATGTGACTCATGCAATTCTTTTAACCCTGGATCAAGAAATATATGCTCAAATTGCAAAATAAAGAAACTTAAACAAGAAGATATTATTTCAAAGTCGCTTGAAGTAAAACCTGAAAAAATTGAAAGCAATATTGACTGGGTTTGTAATAAGTGTAGCAAAGGAAATAGTAGCTTATTAGCAATTTGTGCTTTTTGTAAAGCCTCTAAACCTATAGAAGAAGATAAAAGTGATGGATGGACTTGTGAAAGATGTAAAACAAAAAATCAAATGATATCTAAAAATTGTGGTAAATGCAATGAATCTAAACCAGTTATTAAAGATCCACCCCCTAATCAAAATGTATCATGGAAATGCCTTAAATGTGGCACAAACAATTCAGTTGCCTCAGTTAAGTGCTCCTTGTGTTTAATTGTAAAAGTTCAAGAAAGCAATAACTGGGTCTGCGCGAATTGTTCTAAAATAAATCCTAATACTATGACTATATGTGAAACATGCAAAGCACAAAAAGATGCACCGAAAAATCAATGCTCACAATGTGGTATTCAAATCGAGTTAACTAAAACTATGTGTGACAATTGCTCACGTCCAGCTACAAGTGAAGTATTTGCATGCAAATTTTGCAATATACAAAGCACTACAGAAATATGTAAAGAATGTTCAAATAATAAAAATGTAGCTGCTGTAAAAATTCTTGATCAAATGGTAGACCAACAACCTAGAGTTCCAAGTATTATATGCTTTATCTGTCAAAATACAACAACAATTGTAACTTGTCCTAGCTGCATGAACCCTAATAATTTAGATGATTTTTGTGTGTATTGTGGTAAGTCGTTAGCTTTAGCAAACACATGCTCTAATTGCAAGTCGAGAATTAAGATTGCTCAATCAAGAACGATTGAAAAAAAAAAGAAATGCAAATCATGTGGGTTTGATAATAAATTAGTAGCTCAAAGGTGTATCAACTGTAAGCGAGCTCTTTAAATTCGAAGGATAAGTAATTTAAGTAGATTTATACAATTTTTCCAATGATTGTTAAAATAACTAGACTTAGAAAATTTGATAAATAAAAAGTGAATGTGGGTATATAACTATTAAATAAAAATATAGTGATTGAAAAATATTATCTTGAAGAAAAAAATAATTATGAAATTGATGTTAAGACATACAAAGTTAAGATGATAAATAATATTTTAGGTTCATGGATAAATAGCTAGACTGTGCTTAACAATAGATCAAAGCTTAAAATATTATTAATGCATAATGGATGAAAGAGCAAAAGAATGATAACAAATATTTAACCAAATAAAAAATGATAACGATTATTTAAGCAAACAAAAAATGATAGCTTTATCATTTAAGTGTATTTTTCAATAATTAATCAATGGTTATAAAACNATGATAACAAATATTTAACCAAATAAAAAATGATAACGATTATTTAAGCAAACAAAAAATGATAACTTTATCATTTAAGTGTATTTTTCAATAATTAATCAATGGTTATAAAACTAATGTTCCTGCTAGCCTTTATCCTCCCATTTGCCTTGAGCCTAAAAGATTTCAAAATCCTCATTGTATCAAGTAACAAAACTTCACCATTACTTTCAGAAGCCATCTCTGACCTTGGGACACTTGAAAAAATCGACTTTCACCAAGAATCCAATATTTTAGCTTCATCCAATGTTGATAATTTTTCAATAATTTTCGACATCACAAAAGATAAAAGCTATATAAGTACTTTAGATTCTTATTCATTATACAAAAATACACCTTATATTTCACTTTCAATCCCAACAAAAACAAGTTGGTATGAAGGGAGATACGCACTTCAGAGTTCTCTTATTGATCAATTACAAAAAATTATAATGCTTTTAGAAGTCTTAGGGTGGAATGAATTTGGTATTTTACATTCAAGTAAGCAACAAGATATTGAACTATGTAACCTTATAAAAAATCAAGATAAAAAGAAAATAATTTCAATCATAACTTATCAAGAAGAAATTTCATTTAAAAATGCTGACAATATCATAAAAACTATGGTCAAAGCCAAAGGTTTAAGCAAACTTTTAATAATAGATAGCGGATTTTCTGTAGCAATAATACAAAATGCAATTATAAGTAGGAATCTTATAAAAGAAGAAAATTATTTCATTTTTGTTACAGAAGACATAAAAAAAATTGTTATTGAAGGGGCTTTAATTATAAGTACACAAGGACAAGAAAATTCAAACTGTTTTGAAGATTATATAAAAGGTATATTTGAAAATATTATCGAAAAAACCATAGGAAACTCACAAGAAAGTTCATTTTCTGATGTATTTGAAATAATAAAACGAATATACCCAGAAAATATAATCAAAGAGTACAGTTTAGTAAATGTATGGGATGGGAAATGGATTGAAGTTGGCAAATGGGGTGAAAAGTTTGAAAAGTTAAATGAAATTGTTTATCCTGGGGGAATATCTTATGTAGCTCAAGGACATAAAGTTATGTCGATAAGGTTTTCAATAGCTAATGGGACTGAAGAATTAACAACTGATGAAGTGTTTAATAATGCTGCTATTCAATATATTGGAGCTGTATATGCTGTTTATAGAAGTAATATTCTTAATGAAATACCAAACTTTTCTATTGAACTTTTCCCAACAAACTGTGGGAATATGTACTTTGATATAAATCTATCTAAAGAATGCTTTAGGCCTATTTTAGATAAGCTTGGTGTAGTGTATTTGACAAGTTGTTGGGGACCTGGAGCTTTAGGAAACGCACTAGCTTTGAAAGCACATAATCATTATATCCCTCAAATATCCCCAACAGCTCAATATGAAGAATTAGGAAATCAACTTATTTTCCCTGAATTTCTAAAACTAACTGTCTCAATTATTGAAAACATTTCTACTGCATTATATCTTATAAAGTCTTTTAATTGGAATTCAGCAATAGTTTTTATTTCAGATAATCCAATTCATTATATTCTTTATTCTTATCTTATAGCTTATCTTGAGGAAATAAAATTTGGAGTAGTGAATTCTGTTGATAAGAGAATATTCCCAGGAAATTATACTAGAGATGACTTTGAAAAATATCGGAGTTTTTTTGAAGAAGCAAAAAATAGTCGATGTAGGATTTTTATCATTCATGCAAAATGCTTTAGTCATATACTTGAAGGACTTTATGATGTTGGTATAAGAAGAGGAGATGCAATTATTATATCAGGGGATATAACAGTTATAGATACTATTAATGAAAATATAGAAAAGCAGTATTATGTTAAAAGAGAGGAGTTTATTAGGGAAAGTTTCGTGTATAGCTATAAAGAATGGAATGGGGAATATGGACAACAAATTTTCAATGAAATTTCTAAAAAATATCAAGTATTACCTAAAATGTGCATGACATTTGATGCTGTGACAGTCGCTAAAGAAAGTATTAAGTATTTAATAGATACAGGAAATGATTATGAAGATTTAAAACTTGTCTCTAACACTATGAGAAACTCTAGAACAAATGGATGTTTAGGTAGCATTTTTTTTGATAGAAACAGTAATAGCATAGAATCAGCTGCGTTTAAATTTCAAAAAATAATTAAAAATAAAACATTGGACAAATGGGTTTACCAAGATTGGATTGCAGTAGATAAATATTCTCAAAATACTATAATTGTATTAGCCGATATTGTTTGGCCAACAAAAGATGGTAGTTCCCCAAGTACTTTTAAACCAAAACAAACCTGCCCTTTTGATCAATCCTTATCAAAATTCTCATCAACTGGGCTAATTCCATTATGGTGCTTATCAATAACCATATTAATTGTTATGATTATATCAAGTTACAAAGCTTACAAAAAACTAGACTCTAAAATCAATCCTCTTATTCAAGAAAAAACCCCAACAATCTCTGATTTTATTTTCATCAGCAACTTATATTTTTGGTTTTTCCAGTTTTTATCATTATCCCCAAAAAATACCTACTTTGATAATATTTTCAAAGATATATTAGCATTATTATCTCTTAATTTTATGAATTTTCTCGATAAAAACTCTTATAATTTTTGGGTGAGTATCTGCATAGCTAAAGGTTTTTGTATATTTTGGACAGTAATTTGTGTTTTAGTTTCAAACAATCTGCATTTTATCTTTATTAAATACTTATCATGTGATAAAATTCTAGATTTATCACCAAAACTTTTACCTTATTTTGCAGATCTTAGTTTAATACCTATATTAACTATACTTTTACAATTATTTATATGCAAAGAAAGTATTGGGAATAATTTAACAGATAGTTTTCTTAACAATGATTGTACAAAATTCTGCTATGAAACTTATCATTTGAAAATGGCCATAGGGACAGCTATTACGATTATATTTTTTATTATATCGATAACTTTATATAGAATAATGTGGGAAAAAAGTCAGATTTCACTTAATTTAGAAACTAATTCTTTGTATCTTAGTTTTTTAAGTTTTATTCAAGTAAGTGTTGTTGTTATTAAAATCAATTTGGAAATTTATAGTGAAATATATGCTGGAATAAGTGTTTGTGTTTGTATTTTAGTGTTGTTACTTATAGGGTTGAAGATAAATGCGTTTAATTATAATAGATTGAATAAAATTTGGAATATGTTGCTGATGATATCGTTATGTCATTGTATCATTTCAACATTATTTTTGAAAATTAATTCGTTTTTATTTTGGACGGTTTGCGAGTGTTTAAGTATTGGGTCTGTTTTACTTATAGGGAGTTTTTATATAAAAAAGGCTCCATGTCTTTTGAAAAGCGAAAAAAACGTGAAGATTTCGAAATTGTTTTTATTCCAGTTTGGGAAAGTTGAACAGAAATATGCATTTGAAGATAGTGAAATAAGAATGAATAGTTATAGTATAAGAAATAGCTCATTTAGATTACGATAATTTAGTTTAACACTTAATAGAGTAAAATCTATCGATATTATATTCAAACAAAATCTTGTTTCTTATAGTTTCCCTTAAATTTCTATACCGAAAAATGGATCTGATAGAATATTTGATGCTATTTTAGAAAAAATAATAATAAATTTGTCCCTTTTAAACAGAGCTCTTACAAATTCGTATATCAAAACAAAAATACTTTATAGTCTTACTCATTATGCCTAATCTTGTAATGCATCACTTATAAAATTATAAAAAACTTGCTTTGGATCCTAAGAATTTTATAAAACTTCATAAGCAAATCTATGATAAAAGATCCTAGTATTATAAATTTACTTTATCATAACAAAGATTTCTTATAATTTAACAGTTTTTAAAAGTTTTTAGTTATAATTATGCTAAAATGTATTTGATAATTAAACTTTAAAGAAAGTAGGCACTTTATTGGGAATAAATAAATTCTGGTCTTTTATATTTCTTACATAATCACTGTATTAATAAATAATTTCTTGTCTTTATAGTAATCAAATGCAAAGGTATTTTTTTTATTATAGCCTATCTTACGCTCTATTTTTAATAACTATTCATAAAACTCTTAGAAACTTGAAAAAATACTCAAAAGTGTATTAAATAATCCTTTATATATATTGCTGTAAAATCAATACGTAGTTACATTAATATTTTCCTACTAGGATTTAATATAATAATTTCTTTTTGCAAAATAAATGCGATGAAAGCAGATAAACATTACTTATACTATAATATAGTATCTACAATGATTAATAAAGTTTAAGTTCGATAAAGGTGAAGCGTTTTCATTATTTTTACATAAAATAAGTTTAATTTTATCAGATTTTTGTAAAAACCTTAGGAATTTCAATAATTAAACCTGATTCATAGAGATTTATAAGCCTATTGATATAAATATGATGTGGATACTATTCATTATAGCGTTTCCTGTTCTAAGCACGAAGAATTTGCAAGTTCTTATAGCGGCAAGTAATAAAACTCCACCAAACTTACTTGAAGAGCTTAAGCACATTGGAGAAATAGTTCATATTGACGTATTTGGAAAATCCGACGTTTTTCAATCAGAAACAATGAATGATCTTTCATTAATACTAGATGCTACTTTTGATAGAAGCTATATAAGGCTTTTTGATTCTTATTCAACAGAGAATCATATACCTTATATATCACTTTCAATACCAAATGCAGAAAGTTGGCATCCGGGCAGATATACTCTTACTAGTCCTGCTTCTGAACAATTGATAAAACTTTATAACTTACTAGAAACTTTAAATTGGGATGAATTTAGCCTTTTATATTCCAGTGATCCTCATGATATCGAATTTTGTGACCTAATTAAAAAAAAAGATAAAAGCAAAGTGAATTCATTTATATCATATGCAAAAGACATTACTCTTGAATATGCTGATAATCTTATAAAAACAATGGTCAAAGCTAAAGGTATTAGAAAACTTTTAATAATTGATAGTGGTTCATCATTAGAAACCATACAAACTGCAATAAAAAACAGAAATCTCATAAAAAAGGAAAATTATTTTATTTTTATTACAGAAGATATTAAAATCATAAATATAGAAGGAGCGTTGATTATGACAACTCAAGGACAAGAAAATTTTGAATCTTATAACTTATATATAAAAACTATTCTTGAAAATGTTATAAATAATGTTTATAATGAATCTCAAGATAGTGATTTTTTTGATGTGTTTGAAAACTTGGAAAAAGTATATCCTGATAATATACTTAAAAATTGTACCCTTGTAAATGTGCAAAATCAAACCTGGGTTGAAGTTGGGATTTGGAATAATAATTTGGAAATTATTAAAAATATTACTTATCCTGGAGGTATAGATTATGTATCTCAAGGACAAACTGTTACTCCAATAAGGTTTTCAATAGCAAATGGAACTTCTGAATTAACAACAAATGAAGTATTTCAAGTTGCTGCTTATTGGTATTATGGGGCTAGTTATGCAGCACTTAGAAGTAACTTACTTCAAGAAATTCCTAATTTTATGATAGAACTTTTCCCAACAGATTGTGGAAATATGTATTATGATCCAAATTTATACATGAAATGCTTTGAACCTATTCATGATAAACTTGGAGTTGTCTATTTAACAAGTGGTTGGGCATCTGGAGCATTTGGGAACGCAATGACCCTAAAATCATATAATCATTTCATCCCTCAAATCACTCCAACTGTCCAATACGAGTTACTTGGAAACAAAACCCTTTTCCCTGAGTTGCTAAAATTAACCGTATCTCTAACTGAAAATATTTCTACAGCTTTATATTTAATGAGAGCATTTAGCTGGAATGCAGCAAATCTTTTTTTTTCAGATGATCCAATTCATTATTATATTTATCCTTATATACTCGCTTATCTTGAAAATATCAAATATGTAGTTGCAAATTCAGAGGATAAAAGAATATTTCCTAAAAATTATACAAGAGATGACTTTGAAAAATACAAAAGTTTTTTTTTAGAAGCAAAAAACAATCGATGTAGGATTTTTTTTATTTATTCAATAAACTTTGGGTATATACTTGAAGGACTTTATGATGTTGGTTTAAGAAAAGGTGATGTTGTTATTATATCAGCAGATGGGACAGTTATTGATGCTATTAATACTGATATAGAAGAAAAATATTTGAAAAAAAGGGTTGAGTTAATTGAACAAACTTTCGTTCATTCTTATAAAGGATGGACTGGAGAATTAGGGGAGAGGTTATATAAGGAAATATCAAAAAGAATACTTGCAGTTACTTATATGTGTATGACATATGATGCAGTAACAGTTGCGAAAGAAAGTGTGAAATATTTGATTACAACAGGAAATGATTATGAAGATTTAGCTCTTGTGGCAAAGACTATGAGAAATATTAAAACTATAGGTTGTCTTGGAAATATATATTTCGATAAAAATAGCAATAATAGAGAGTCTGGTTTGTTTCAACTTAAACAAATTTTAAAAAATGAAACTACAAATATTTGGTTTTATCAGGATTTAGCTGTTATAGATAAATATTCATCGAATACCCTACATTTTTCAACTGATATTGTATGGGCAACAAACGATGCCAGTTATCCTAATAATTATAGACCAAAACTAGATTGTCCTTTCGACCCTTATCTACGTAGTTTCTCAAAACCTGGTCTTTTTATACTTTGGTGTATTTCATCTCTAATCATTCTAATCACAATCATAGCTAACTATTTCTCATACAAGCATTTCAAATCAGATGTTATTCCAATTCTCCAAGCAAGACCTCCAACAATTTCCGATAACATATTTATATGCAATATTTTCTTTTCTTTTTTCCAGCTAATATCCTTATCCCCAAGTAATACTTATTTCAAAAACGCTTTCAAAAACTTATTTACTATCCTATCCTTTAACCTTATAAACTATTTTGATATAACTTTTAGTCCTTTTTGGATATGTATCTATTTTTTATTAGGTTTTAGTATCATATGGATATTTATTAGTATTATTATCTCAAAAAACTTACATTCAAATTTCAGCAGATTTTTTATATTTGATAAATTTAAAGCATTTTCTCAAATGTTTTCACCAATTATAGCAAATTTATCTTTAATTCCAATTATTGCTATGTTTTTAGAGGTTTATTTATGTAATGAAGGTATTGGGAATAATTTATCAGATAGTTTTGTTAGTAGGGATTGTACAACATTTTGTTATGAAGGACTTCATTTAAAAATATCGATTGGGGTTTGTATTATTTTAGGGATTTATGTTGGGTTGATTGTTTATTTGAGGACTATGTGGGAAAAAATACAGACATCACTTAATTTAGCTACTAAGCAAATTTATACTGGGTTGTTTAGTATAATTCAAGTTATTATTGTTTTACTTGAGGTCAATCTTAGGGTTTTTGAGGTGAGATATGCTGGTATTTCTGTTTCTTGTTGTATTTTTGTTTTGTTTATGATAACTTTGAAAATACAGCCTTTTAATTATGATAGGTTGAATAGAATTTGGTTGGTATTGTTGGGAATTGCTTTATGGCATAGTGTAGTATCAATTATTTTCTTAGAAAAAAAAAATTTTTCTGCATGGTTGCTTTGTGAATATTTAGGTGTTGTAGTGATTATTTTGGTTGGAGGCTATTTTATAAAAAAAGCTCCATTTCTCTTGAAGAACAAAAGTAGTCTTAATATTGCAAGACTACTTTTATTCCAATTTGGCAAAGTTGATCAAAAATATGCACTTGAAAGTAATGTCAGCAGAGTGGATTTTACTCAAAGAAACAGCATATATACCTTAAGAGAGCTTTAGTTTAAGATTTATTAATAATTTTAGTTACTTATGAGTTTTAAGCTTATATATTACAATATAATGCTGTATTTCTTTGCATTACATAAAATTTAAAGTTGAATAATAATATGAAAACAGATATCCTTATTATTGGTGGTGGAGTCATTGGTCTAAGCATGGCACGCTATCTAGGTAAATTAGCAAAGGTTACTGTTATAGAAAAAGACTATTGTGGAGCACATGCTAGTGGACGTAATAGTGGAGTAATCCATGCAGGCATTTACTATACTCCAGGGAGTTCAAAAGCAAAATATTCAGTCCTTGGAAACAAAATGCTAACCGAGTTCTGCAAAGAAAAAGGTGTTGCTTATGAGAATATAGGCAAAATAATTGCCCCAAACTCAGATGAAGAATTGCCAAAAATTCAAGATCTCTACGAAAGGAGTCTTAAAAATGGTGCACCAGTAAAAATCATCGATTATCATGAAGCAAAACAAATTGAGCCTAGGATTATCCAGCAACAAAAATATTTATGGTCTCCAAGTACTTCAATAGGTGATAACAAAGGAGTAATTAAAGCTTTAAAAGATGAATGCAATTCAATTGGAGTAAATATTATAGAAGGTTGTAAATATGCTGGTAGTACAGAAGTTCCTGGAGCTTATATGATAAAAACATCAACAAATACAATTTTAGCAGGTTATGTTGTGAACTGTGCTGGACTTTATGCTGATTTTGTTGCTAAAGATTTCGGAGTTGGACTAAACTATGAAATATTACCTTTTATTGGATTATATTTGTATGGGAAACCAGGGACAGAAGGGTTTAGGACGCTTGTTTATCCTTGTCCTTTAGGAAAAAATGAGTTTTTAGGAGTCCATACTACAAATAATACTAAAGGAATTTATATGCTAGGCCCTACAGCCACTCCAGCCTTATGGCGTGAACAGTATTCACTTAAAACTTTTAGTCTTTATGAAACTTGGAGATCTTTACGAAGATATGCACTTTGTATCACTTCTTCAACAAGATCATTTTATATAAAACTTTTGAAACAAGAGATAAGAAAATATAATAAAAAAAATATTGTTGATGATGTTAGTAGAATTGTCACAGGGATCAAACTTGAAGATTATAAAACATGGGGTCCTCCAGCGATATTCCCACAAATAGTTAATAGTACAACTTCAGAACTTGTTGGGGATTTTGTTGTTGAAACTACTCCTAGATCATTGCATTTTGTTAATATTGTCTCACCTGGTTGGACTTCTTCACTGGCTTTTACTAAAGATATGGCTGAAAGAATTGATCTTTCTAAGCTTTAATTTAGAGCTTTCTTTAAGTTATTTAGGATACTTAAAAGTTCATTATGTTTTATATAGGCGATTTATATATAATTTGATTATAATAATAAATGGCTGTTCTAAATACAAGCCAAACATTGAGAAAGGATTCGCTAGCTAGGTCTCTTTAGCACTTAAGTTAGAAAATTCTTATACAATCCAAAAATTATCATCTTCTTCATTCAATTATCTCATAATTCCCCTTACCTAAAAATTATTCATAGTCTTCAGCTTTTCAATATTTTTCACATCAAAGTATAACATAAAATACAAATGCATCTGCTTCTAATATGCTTTAAATGCTTTAAAAGATTTGGTCTATCAAAAACCCATGCGGAAAAAGATTTGGAAATTAAAGTTCCAAACTCAATTAATCCAAATGAAATCGAAGTAAATTTTAAAGACTCTGCAGATGAGTTAAAACTAGAAACAGAGAGAAATTATTCTAATATTGAAGGGACTGTAAATGAAAATGATGTTTTTTCTTTTGGGGCAAGTTCAATAAAATATATCTCTGATGTTAGTAGTTCTTTTTCTGATATTTTTGAAATGAGAGGAGTACGTGGGCATTCTCCTATAGATAATAATACTTCTCATCAATTTGTACATAAAAATATTTCTTTAAAATCAGAACAGAGCAGTTGTCTTGAGCTTAGACCTCCGAAAAATTTTGCCTTTGCAAATGTTATTCAAAATAATTAAGCAAAATAATAAGAGATGAGTAATTAAAATGACTTAGGTATGTTTTTATTATTACTTTTTTGAGGAAATTATTTGATGTATTTTCTAAAAATGATGAGGTTATTTTGTTTTAATATAAAGATATTGATTAATTTTTAATAAAGATTTTGTGTATCGCTTTAATCATGAGCTTTTAAGAAATACAGCAAGTTTTCTTGATATAGTGCTTTTTAATATATACTGAATAAATTGTTTTCTGTAAACTTATGCATTCCTCAACTGATTTTTATATTTGATAAACTCATTTAAATAACAACAACAAGTTCATAAATCCTTTATTCTAAAACCTTTTTTCTTATATTCTATAAACCTAAAAAATCCATTAGAATTATTTTGGTTTTTTACACTATTTAATCAGCATCATAATATATAAAAAAATTATCAATACTAATTTTTAAATCTACTTAACAAGATGCTGTAAAGCTTCTTCCTGAAGTTAAAGACATGTTTTCTGACAGCCTTTCTGTCCTAAAAGACTTATGCCGAGTATAATCATTCCCTTGGAATTCTTCAAACAGTTCAACATTCCTGTTTAAAATGCTAGAAAACTCTTTATTTGTAACTTTAATACTAAGCTTTTTACTCCTGGCATTTTCAAATGCATTCATAAACATCCCAACCACACTAAATACTGCTGAAACAGCCCCAATTCCAATACATACAATAATAATTGGGGTAATTTTAAAGCTATGATCCGAAATAATCCCATACAAACTTTTGGTCAAATGCACGTTTATAATAATCCTCATCCCTTGATAATAATTTTCAACTGAAAACTCACTTCCTTCAATATTATCATGCATGTTAACCACATGAAAACTAGTCTGACTCATTGTAATAAACCCAGATTTTCTATAATAAGAAGGGTAAAGCATAAAAGAAAAATTACTAGCAACAGGTCCAAAAACCTTAGACTCAGCTGTAACATTTACAATAATCCCTTTCGCAGCATTTATTCCTTCATCTGAATATACTTGAACATAAGAATTTATTTCACTAGTACAATTCTCACATTTAAACCATATATGGCAAATTTGTCCATCTAATTTCTGACATTCCAAATCTGTTTTACCTTTTAACCCTTTGTGTACTGAATTTATAAACATCCCACAACCGAATTCTTTAATTGATAATTGATCTTTGGGATTTGAATCTCCACATCTATCGTAATAGTCTTTTAAATAAAAATCAATTTTTATGTCGGAAACTATTGGGTTTATATCTTCTTCTATAAACATTCTTGGTATTAAAGTTTTGTGTGTTTCAATGTTGCTGTATAGAGATTCATGTATAAAATATAATAGGATAAGAGAAAAGATGAATAAAAAAATAAGGGTAAAAAAACCTCCGGTTGTAGACTTTTGGATTTTTATGTATTCACCTTCTTCTAAAGCATGGGATCGGGAATAAAGGTCGAAGTTTTTGATTTTTTCTTTGAGTTTGGTTGATATTATTAGGAGGAATATGAGGAAATAGACTAGGAATAATAAATTTGAGGTTTTGGATGAAGGATTTGAAGTAAAAGATTCAAAAAATTCAGCCTGGGGGGGTATGAACTTTGATGTTTGGTTACGGGGTAATGGTATTATGCTACCAATTGGGCAGTATTTTTCAGGAGGGCATATTTTACAGTGTTTTGAGCCGAAATCATCTGAAAATGTCCCTTCAGGACATAGAAGACATTGACGATCTGATGAACCACCTTGATTTGACATATAGAAACCTGAACTGCATGACATGCAATAATCAGAGAACTCATAATATGCAAAAAAACCTTCAGGACATAATTTGCATTCCTTACTTTTTCCACTAAAACCTTTTCCACATCTTAAATTGCAAGTGTCATTATAACAAAAATCCTCAATACCAATTTTTATAAACCTTGGCATAGGTAAATAAGGTAAAACACTAAACGATGGTGTAGTATATCCACCACCAAAAACATAAATTGTCTTATTATAATAAACTCCAGCAGCCATATAAGGATAATCTTCAATAATAAACTTTTTTTCATTTTCAAGCTTTAACGAACTCACAGTATTCAATGCTTTATTTTCAATTCTTCCTCCAACAACAACATAAAAATCATGTAAACTAATAATAAGACTATCAGCCGGTCTACTAATTTTACTTATTTCATAAGTCTTAAAATTAAAATCCATCTCAATCATTTTTTCTATACCAAAAATCATCATATATGTAAAGTATTGAAAGCATATAGGTTGGGTAATTATTTCAAGATCATACATTTTAGTATATGTATTATTGAGAAAATTAAATTTCCATAAATCAGAAAGTGTACCTTTTGTATCTGTTCCTCCATAAATATATGCTTCAGGGAGTGATAAAGTTATACAAGCATTTTTTCTTTTGGATGGGATTTGCTGGGATATTGTCGGTATTTCAGTCCATAAATTTGTGTTGGCGTTGTATATAAAAAAATCATTTTTTAAACTGTTTTTATCTTGACCTCCCCAAATTACTAGTAAATCACCTGATGCTGTTGAAGAAAAACTATGTCTAGGTGTTGGGTAATGGCCTTTTTTCTTAATTTCGATCCATATGTCTTTTCTTGGGTTATACCGCCAGAGGTCATCAAAAAAATTAGTCCCATCAGTGCCCCCAAAAAGCCAAAAGTCCCCATTAATAACTTCCATTTTATGATTAAATCTCGATCTTGGGCTTAGATAATTTATTGCTAATGTTTTTTGAATAGATTTTATTTCTGATGAAAAATCGATTTTGTTAAGAAAATTATGCAAACCGTCTTTGCTTTGACCTGCAAAAATATAGCATATATGGGTAAAGCAAGTACATGAAGATTTACTATATGAGGTTACTAATTTTTCAAGGTTTTGAATATAAAACCTATCTTGTTTTATATCTATTTTTGTAACCTCACCTATTTCACTAACCATAAATAAGTTATTCTGAAAAAACGCTCCACATATGAAATCATAAAAACCCGTCTGATTAAATGTAAGATCTAAACTCTTCACATTTTGACTTTTCATATTAATATCATATTCAATTATAGCCTGCAAAGTTGAATTCGAACTAATTACTGGAATGATTATTTTATCCATTTCTTGTATTATAGAAAACCTTATTAGGTTAAACTCTATACCCATACCAGAAAGATCTAAAGGTATTTCTTCCCATATAAAACTTTCTATATCAAGTCTAAATATTACATACATAAAAAATCTCAAAGAGTATGTAAAGATGTCTAAACCAGCTACAGCCATATAGTTATGCGCAGTATTTTTATAGTGAATTTTAGAAAACTTAATCATAAATGGAGGGTTATTTTCGGTATATTCTTGATTCCAAACATAATTTTTTAGAGAAAAACACCACAAATCGTTTAGTACTGATTTTTGTCCAAGCCCACCGTAAATGCAGAACTCTTCAGGCACTTTACGGCAAAAACTAAGGGCTTTTGATCTTTTTTCTATATATTTTTTACCTGGGACCTGAGAACTTGGGTATAGGATATTCCAAGTGTTGGTTTTCAGACTATAAGACCATAAATCATCTAAAAATTCAGTATTTTTGCCCCCGAATATAAAAATACTAGATGATATTTCGCTATAAGCTAGGGTAGAGTCATATCTTTGGCTTGGGCCAAGCTTTGAAGGTATGATTTCTGATAATATAACCCCATTGACATGTACTAGGAAAGTAATTGAGATAAGTATCATTTTTATATTTATTATGGAAATTGAAATACTAATATGAGTTTTAAGGGTAAGTATTATATTATAAGCATAGAGATTTTAATTAAAAATCTTTAGATATTATTAGATTGTGTTTATAGTATTTAAAAATGTTTTTCTTTGATTTATTTAGGAACAGTTTGCGATGAGATTTCTATATGAAAGAAATATACTTGAATTATAAGAATAATATTTAGTTACGTTTTTGGAAGTTTACATCAGAAATTTGAATTTTTTCTATGAGTTNGTTTTTGGAAGTTTACATCAGAAATTTGAATTTTTTCTATGAGTTTTTTTGTCTTATAAAGGTTTAGTTTTTTTAATTTTATGCTAAATTTGATGTTTTACTGTTAAACTGATGGTTGTGATAATTATAGGATTAAATTTTGAAGGGTGATTGATTATAGGTAATTTTTGATTGATTTTAGAGAATAATTCTGCGATTAAGCTTTTATATTACTGAACTTATTGAAATATTTTACTATGAAAATTGTATTGGAAATTAAAGGTATTCCTAGTTTAATCATAGCTATATGAAGCTTATAATTGGATTTTTTACTTTTAAAAGGTTTGATTTAAATAAAATTCCATATTATATACTAAAAATAGTTGGAAGAAGTACATAAAAATGAATAGTAAATCAATCAAGGCATGGATCTAAGAAATATTCTAAGTATAATTTATATGCAATATCATTAAATAATATAAAAGTATCTAAATTATATACCAACATCAAAAATAATAATTTTATGAAGTTAATACATATATTTTTATTAGTATTTGTCTATATATCTGATTATGTGCCCAATAAAATTTACAGATCATCTCAAACTTCCTATCATACCTTCTCTCTATAGTCTGATTTAAAGCGAAATTAATTATACTATTTTTGCCATGTATTATTTTAAGTAGTCGTATAATCTATCATCTTTTATGTATTTTTTTCTTATAGCAACTTTTTAGTTTCTTATACATTTTAGAAAATCTAAATCAATAGTGTTCTACATCCTTTAAAGCGATAATTATATAAGTTATACAAAATAATTCATTATTTCCAAAATATAATTTTCTGATAATGGAACCATATTTATCACACAAACCAAAACATGCGAATTTTTCTGATTTGAAATATTTCAAGTTTTTATCTTATTGGTAATCTTAATAATTTAATTTCTAATACTCATGAGCTTATTTATTCTATTTATAACAAAGCATACTCAAAATATTACCTTAATATAATTCTATGAATATCCTTTATTTAGGGTTCATAATCCTAGCCGTAATTGCAGACTATTTACAAATTGATTCAGTTTATTCTTATGTAAAAATTACATAGCTTGCCAGTTGTACTATTGATATTACTATCGGTCTCTATAACACTGATGGAAGTCTTCAAACAATCTCAGGTATTCCTGTTTACTTAACATTTGACCCTGCATTTACTCTTAGTCAAAGTGGATGGGTTCAATATTCATCTAATGGTCAAGTTATAGGTTCTATATATCAATGTTGTTTAGTATCTTTAAAACTTATAGCAGAAGCTAATGGATATATATCAGCAATAACATCAAGTAATTTACAAGTTGGACCTAATCTTCTTTGTTGGTATTCTGATGTTGTAGTTAGTGGGACTTTTTTTTGTGTAAATGAAGATATTCAAGTTACAGCGTCTATGGAATGTAGTTTAATTTCGATATTTCCTAATATGTCTCTAGACATTTTTGATGTATATGGAAGTAGTATAACAGGGGAAACACATTTAGATTCAACTAGTTGGCCTAAAACTGTTGTTGTACAGTTTACTACTGTAGGGACAAAGAAAATAATGGCTGTTATAGGAAACTATTATGCAAAAAACTATTATCAAACTATAACTATACAACAAAGCTCATTATATATAACCTTCCCAAATGGAACTGTAAATTATAATTAGCCTACATATGCATATGAATACTTTTCTATCACAACAACAATAAAAGATTGTCATCTAATCATATGTACAACTTGTACTCAAGATGTTACATTATCAACTTCTCCTTTAGGACTTTTTACATCTACTTTTATATCATCATCAATAAATGGAGAAGCTCAATTCATATCACTTTGTATATCAGCATCAGGAACTACATCAATAACTGCAGATGCTTCTTTGATAAATTCAGGAATATCTTCATTATTAACTATAAGCAAAATATATTTAAAAGTGACTTTATTATCAACTGTAAAGATTATGTAGCCTTCAAATTCTTTAACATATTTTTCAGTTAAAGTTGAAGCTTATGATAATGGTTTGATAACAAAAATATTAACTTGCCCTTTTAATGTAGTACTTTCTTTAAATCCAAGTGGTACTTTAAATGGGATTATTGATGATATAAGTTTAAATGGAGAAATTGTGTTTACTGGGTTGATGATATTAGATGAAGGAAGTTTTCAAATTGTAGCTAGTTGTACTGAGTGTATTTCAGGAATAAGTTCATTAGTGATAATTGAAAACTACTATCTTAAAATTGTAATTTCTCCTAATACAAATGTAAAGAATTACTTAGAGATTTTCTACTGAAAACACTTTCACAATATTAGTTGATGTGTATGATGATGCTGGTTTTACAACTTTTTACACAGCAGGTTCTTTTTCAATAAGCATTACATTTGGAATATATCATTCTGATATTTCTGGTAGTACTTTGAATGGGCAATATACTTCAAGTCTTATCCAAATCTCAGTTTTTGGAAATTGTGCAATATCTTGTTCATCACCAAGTGCTATAAATTCAAATATTTTGACAATTACCATTGCTAACTCATATTTGAAATTTGATGACTTATTATTTAATGTAAAATTCATGTAGTTTGTGAATACTGATAAGTATTTTTCTATAATCTTAAGAGTTTTCACTGATTTATTTTATTTGAACCCAGACTTAACTCAATATACAATAGATCTTGCAATAACCCCATCAGTAATCCTTTATGGTACCACAACAGGTACAATTTCAAGCGGAACTTTAACATTTTCAGGTCTTCAGATTCAAATAGAAAATACTTATAGTCTGATATCAAGTGGTATAGGTCTAATATCAAGTCCTTCAATTACTCTTACAATTAAAAATTATTACCTCGCTTTATCTTTCCTACCTCAAACTGTATATTTTATTAAGCCATCTACAACTGAAAGTGTTTTTTCATTACAACTTCAAGTTTATTCTGATCAAGCCTTGACTAATCTTTGTATAAACTATGATTTTTCTTTAACAATATTTTTATTATCATCATTAGCTCTTCAAAATTCAGGTACTCAAATAACATCAAATGGTATGTGCATATTCAATAATTTAAGTATAAATATTGAAGGAAGTTTTACCCTTCAAATTCAAGGTAATGAAATAATAACTGAAAGCTATCAAATTACTATAAAAAATTATTATATGATTATATCATTCATATCAAATTTAGTAATTTATATATAGCCTATAAATACTCAAAGCATTTTTTCAATTGAAGTTATTATATCAGATATATCTGGATCATCTATTCCTTATATTGGAACTGATTTTATGGTAAGTTTAAATCTTAACCCTTTAGGAGTGTTTAATGGGATAATAAGTTTAAATACTATAACAGGAATAGTGCAATTTATAGATTTATCAATTAGTACAGAAAATACTTATGTTATTTTAGCAAC
The DNA here is from genome assembly GCA_001970955.1 of Stentor coeruleus. NCBI lineage: Eukaryota > Ciliophora > Heterotrichea > Heterotrichida > Stentoridae > Stentor > Stentor coeruleus. The sequence continues at coordinate 38,075 of MPUH01000198.1, read as the reverse complement.
ATGTGCAAAAGCTATAGGAGTATATTCTTTGAGTTTTACTATAAAAAATTATTATTTAAGAGTAGAAATTATAGGAGAAATTGTAAGAAATATGAAGCCAAACGAAAGTAGTGATTATTTTAATGTTATTGTAACAGTGTATGATAACCCTAGTAAAACTAATGTTTATCAAGGACAAAGTTTTACTATAACTATAAAACTTGTTCCAGATGGGCAATTAACAGGGAGTTTAACCCAATCAACACAAAATGGAGTAGGTCAATTTAACAATCTGAGTATAACTAACGATAACAAATATACAATATTAGCTTATGGAAATGGTTTAATATCAGACCAGACTATTGAATTTACAATAGGCACTTATTATCTTAGTGTTATATTTAATGATGAGACTGTATATGATATTTAGCCTAAAACAACAGAAAGTCTATTTAGTGTGTATGTTTTTATATATACAAGTCCTGAATTGATAAATATTGCTGAGAATAAAGATTTTTATGTGAATATACAGCTAGATTCTGATGGGAATTTGTTTGGAGACACATCTATATATAGTATTTCTGGGATAGCTAAATTTACTAATTTATATGTACTTACAGAAAATACTTATAAGATTATCGCCACATCTTTTAACGCTTTTATGGGATACAGTGAAACTTTCATAATAAAAAACTATTATGCGAATATTACTTTTAATTCAGAAACTGTAAAATATATATAGCCCATCAGTACTGAAAGCATTTTTTCTCTTGTTGTTACTATTTTTTATGATATTGATTTGCACAATATTTGCATTACTTGCTTCTTTAGCATATTTCTATCAATAGATAACTATGGAACAATCTCAGGACAAATAAACTCCCAATCTAAATCAGGTATTGTCATATATAACAGTCTTCAGATTACTTCAGAAAACACTTACAAAATCAAAGCATATGGACAAAACATAATATCAACACAAACTATCCCAATAAAAATAAAAAATTACTATCTTAAAATAACTTTAAACACAACTGTAATTTATAAAAAGCCAATACACACAAGAAGTATTTTTAATATTGTTATTGGCGTTTATTCAGATTCTAAATTTGAAAAATTATACACAGGAAAAAGTTATTTGATTACTCTATCATTAAATCCAAGCATTTTATCTTTCCCTAAATTAAACAAAGAAACTTCTTTAGGTATTGTTACATATAAAAACTTACAAATTTCAGAATCAAATACATATAATTTAACTGCTGATGGGATAGGGGTAATTAAAGATACATTATTTAATTATTTTATTGATGACAGCACTTTTTCATTAAGTGTTTGTGTTTCTAAGATAAATAGCTTTAATGCTACTTTTGATAAAGAGTTAAGTGAAAATTTAAGAAAAAATGACTTTAAGATTAGTTTTACTCATTTTATTAACTATGAGATATCATTTAAACAAATTTCTAATTCGATATACACTTTTAATATAACTTTAAAGGAAGATAATCATGAGGAAACTATGATTGCAATAGTAGTACTCAAAAACAATTTAATGAGCAAAGATGGATACTATTTTGATTATATATCTAAAACATTAAAATTGAATTTGGTCTATAAAACTTTCCAAAGTAACGAAATAGCATCAACAGCAATGAACTCTTCAGAAAATCTAAACAAAGGTTTAGCCAGTTCTGCTATAGTAACAGGTATTATTGGTTCTCCTTCAGTACTCTGGTCAATTATGAACTGCATGGACATGCTATCCTATCTTCCTTTAAGCAAAATTGATTACTCTGAAAACCTTGTTTATTTTCTAACCTCATTTGGAAATCTACAAGTTTTCCCAAATCCTTTTAATTACATATTTTCTATATCAAACACAACCGAGCCATATGATGAAGCATTAAAATATGGATTTAAAACTTCTTATATCCTTTACAATTCTGGAATACTCCTGACTCAATTAATAGTATCAATATCTTTAATACCATTTTTACATATAGGCAAAAGGATTTGTAATGAAAAAATTTCTAAATTGTGTAGGATAACGCTAAAAAAATACAAATATTCATATTTTATAAGATTTGTTTTACAGTCATATTTAGATATAGGATTACTTGCTTTGATTGAAATAAAATCAGTAAAAAATATATAGGAAAATAATAAGGATACAGGAACTTGGGTTAATTTTATTATTGCTTGGACGGTTTTAGTAAGGAATAATTAGGGTTTTGTAGCTATTATTCCTTTCGTGCTTTTTATTTTTGGTTTATTCGCTTTGAAAATTAAAGGGCTTATTAACAGTGAGGATTTTATGATGAGATGGGGTTCTTTGTATAATGAATTCAAAAATGATAAAGGGTTTTTAAGTACGCAGTTTTATACAATGTTTACTTTTAGAAGACTTGTATATATAACAACTTTAGTTTTTTTGAATGATTATTTATTGTATCAAATTTTAATCAATTTTGGATTATCGTTTTTACAAGTGGTAATATTGTTATTATATAAACCGTTTAAAGAAAAAAAAGTTTTCATAATAACTTTAACTGGTGAAATAGCATTTCTTTTGATATCACTTTTATCTTTGGTTTATATTACAAAAACTACTGATTCCACTAAAAGGTTAACTGAAACTGTTATTGTTTTTATTGTGCTCTGCAATATTGCATGCGAATTGTTGATATCAGTATTGACTATTTTGAGAAATCTTAAAGAAATCTCTTTAAAAATCAAAGAGAAGCTTGATAAGAAGAATAAAGTTGCGAATATATCGGATGATGAAATCTGCTTGAGAAAATCAAAATAGCATGAAGTTTCTGATTAAATACATAAATATGAATTTTTTAAGTTAGGGATTTATTTAAATTTATATTGACAAATAGTTGAATAATAATTGTTGATTATAATTCTGGAATACTCTTGACTGACTTGCTGATAACTTTTTTTTTAATCTCAATTTTTATAACTTGATCAAAAGCTATTAAAAAAATATATCTTTATGGTGTAAAAAAAATATTCAAGTGAGTACTCATATTTCATAAGATTTTCTTGTAATCATATTTAGACTTAGGATTATATAATAAAAAATTACCCTAAAATTATGATAAAATTTAAGGATTATTAACTTTGATTGAAATAAAACTGTAAGATTTATATAGAAAAATAGTAAAATCTAGGAAGTTGGATTAATTTAATTTTTGTTTGGATAATTTTGGTAAGAGATATCTAGTTTATTATTACATTTATTCCTTTGGCTATTTTAATTTTTAGTTTAGCCTCATGTAAAATTATGAACTTTATTAATCAAGATAAGTTCATGATGAAATGGGGAACTCTTTATCATGAGTTTAAAAATAATAAAAGTTTTTTAAGCACGCAATACTATATGATTTTTACATTTAGAAGGCTTATTTATATAACAGTCATTGTTTACTTGAATGATTATTTATTAGTTGGTAAAATAGTTTTTATTTTAGTTTTGTCACTTTCATTAGTTTTTATTGTTAAGACTTGTTTATTTTTCAAAGAGCGAGTTGAAGTAACTATAGTTTTTATTATTATAGGAAATTTAGTATTTGATATGTTAGATTTTAAGATTTATAATCATAATTAGATGTAAAGATTTGCTTATTAAAGTTAGAGAAAAATATAGTCAAGTTAAAAAAAAAATATCGAATATTTCTGATGATGAAAGCTTTGTGAAAAAACCTGTACCTCTTTCTCAAAAAGATGCGAATCAAATATTTAAATACTCATAAAAACTAAAACTTTATATACTAAATGCTTATATCTAATTTTATCCTATAATCCTATACAATTCCAAAGTAGCATCCAAAAAAAAAGCCTACCATCTATATAAATCCTATCTCTAATTTAATATTTTAACCATACAAAATAAAAATCAATAAACACCCAACCATAAGCACTATTTTCAATAAAAACAATAATACCAACCTTAAAAAAAAAATCCTCTCCAACTTTAAAAACCTAATAAACCCTCAAAAATCCAACATAATATTCTCTCTTATCATAAATATGATAATTTTTGTCCTAGCCTCAATATGCAACTTTGAATCATCAATCTCAATCAGAAACTTTCTCACCTCCACCTTACCCACTTTCCTAAAATCCCACAATCTCAACATATCCTCAATACCTTCAACATGCCCTTTTACCATATCCTCAAATCAAGACATACAACTATCATCATACAAACTAGTAAAAAAAGAGCCACAATCAATATTCACTTGTCTTAAATGTGAAAAACAATTTAGAGGTCAAGCAGCTCTTTATGATCACTTATCTAATAATCATATATTTGATGATGGGATTTGTTTAGCTGATTATTGTGAATTCTTTCCATGTGGAATAAAAGATGAAGTTGTAGAAAATAGATGCAAATCGGTTATGAGTTTATGCTTTGATAATGTTCTTTTAAGTGAAGCAGTTAAATATTGTGATTATGTCGAATTAAGTATTTGGGATATGGATTTAGAAAAACCTGGATATGTGATTTTATTAGTATTATCTTTGATATTAACTTTGATTTATTATATGATCAACTGTGGTAATACAGATGAGTTGTTTAATAAACACACAAAATCTAAAAAGAAAATAAATTAGGAAATTAAAGATAGCGATGGATTTTTATTTAAGTTTCAGTTATTTTATGTCGGAGTTTTTAATAAATGTGATCTCAGGCCAGTTTTTTGTGTCTTGGGCAAAGGTTTTAGCACTAATTTCGCTTTTTCCAGGGCTTTGCATGAACAATTCTCTGAAATTATCAACGCCGCTATTAGAAATTTTGACTTTTCCTGTAGTTTTAGTCAAAATTCTGCTTGCGTTGCCATCAGGTATTTTTTTCTGACTATTACTAAGCCTTTGTATTTGTAAACTTGTCCCAATAGCAAGACATATTTTTATATACCCAACTTCTGATCCTTTAAAAGGATTTACTATCGGCAAATACTCATCTACCGCAACACTTGGATAAACACTTCCTATAAACGGTGGGCATATACAGTTTAATGGGATTTTTGCTATTCCTAACAGAGTTTCTCGTTCCTGAACCTTTTCCCACACTTCAATTGGCCATAAATTTTGAGCGATTTTATCTTTTACACTTTGGACATAGGGAATTAAAAGCTCATGGCCAATTGTTTCCCCAGAATAATTCCAAAAAACTTGGGTTGTAATTTTTTCCATGTCTACAAGTGATTTATAGCAAACAAATATATTCCCTGTACAACTAAGTCGTTCAATTCTCTCAATATAAAAGTATATTATGTTTAGGTATTGCATAGGTTCTTCTGTTTTTATAACCGGTTTTTTAAGAGTTGTTTTTATTTTAAACTCACCTACTTCATCATTGCCTTTATACGCCTGTAAAGTTATGATATTCTTAATAGACATTGTTGATATCATATCCCTCCATAATATTTCACAACTTCCTAACAACTGCGCATTTTCATCTTTTATCACAAACACAACTTTATATTCAAAAACCCTACCATCTTCCATACCTAACAGCCTTAACTGATGTAAAGTCTTATGAAAAAAACAAAACTCATTCCCATTTTTCTCTATTGACGATATTGTATAAGAATCCATAATTTCTTGGCTTTTATTCTCATTAATAGGTACATACAATATAATTTCCAATACAACATTGTTTCCTTGATATCCAAACCCAACATAACTTAACACTTTAATTTTTATAGACGATTCCCATAAAATCGGGTCAATTTCTTTATCATCTAATTTATATATCCCAGGTTCTTGACTTTCTCTAGCACTAGTATTTCCACTTTTTTTATTCTTTAAAGATTTTTCCTCAAGTTTTTCTTTATCATCTTTTTGAGTTATGTTTTTTTCATCAAAGCTTTTTATATGGTTTTTATCAGTTTGTTCTTCATCATCAGTATGTTTAAAAGTTGGGGTTTTTCTTCTTTCCATATCTTTTTTCTTTTCAATGTTTTTTACTCCTTGTGGTGGATTTGGTTTAGGGATTTTATTTAGGGAGCTTCTTGGGACAAAGATTTTCTTTGTGTTGTTTTTTGGTGCTTTTAGATCTGTTTGTTGTTCTTTTTTATCTTCAATCGCTTTTTTAGCTTTGATTTCATTGAGTTTGAAGCTTTCAAGGACTTCTTCATCACCTCGGTTCATTTTGCATTTGATAGCTATGCTGGCAAAGCCGATTTTGCATGAGTTTTTTAGTATTATTGGGAATTTCCCTCTGAAATTTAAAGATGACTGGGCTATGGCTTTTTTTAAAGATCCTAAGTGAACTTTTATATACCCTATGATATGATTTTCTGGGTTTAAAACTTCGATTATTAGAGAACCCATGTCTAGAAGATAATGAATAAGCAGTGCTAGAGTTGTTCTTATGTCGTAGATTAGGTAGATTGTAGAGGATGGTAATAAAATTCCCGCTGTTTCTTCACCCCAAAAACGTACTCTGAAAATAACATCGTATGGGATTGATACCCAAGAAACTTCAGTTATTGCAATTGTCAGGGCGCCTTGGATTTCCCCTTCAATTCCAGGAGGTAAACTTGGATTTGACATGATTTTTGATTTTTAAATGGAAAAGTTAATATAAGATCAGAAACTAAATAAGATTATTAGGCTTAAGTTTGATTACTGTAAATATCCTAAATGCATTTTCTTCTTGCCTGTTGTTATAACAAACGCAAGTCCTCCTACAGGTGAAAATTCTTTAAGCTTACTATCTTCTTTGCACACCTGCCCATTTACTTTAACTGACCCATTTTCTATTAGTCTTCTAATATCTTTTTTACTTTGAGTTACAGCTTTTTCTTTAAGTAAATCAATGATATTTTTCCCAATATCTTCTTGGCTAATCACAATTTTATTCGCATATTCAGAAAGTGCTTCAAGATCACTAGGAACAATCTAAATATTTTTTACATTGTTGTAATCCTCTTTAAAAAGTATCTCGCTTATTCTTTGTGTATTTTTAGCTTCTTGATCACCATGTAATGTGCTGATTATTTCATATGCTAAAAGTTTTTGTCCACTTCTTGTCTCTAAAGGTTGATCTAAAGTTTCAATGATTTTTTCAGAAGATACAAATGTAAGTCGATACAAAAGTTTTTCTATTTCATCATCAGGTAGATTATAACAATATTGGTATATATCATAAGACTTAGTTTTGTTTTTATCTAAAAACAGCGCATTTCCTTCAGTTTTGCCAAATTTTTTCCCATCTTTAGTAGTTAAAAGAGGTAATGTGCATCCAAAACTATGTTTTCCCAGTTTTTTCCTTATAAGCTCAGTCCCAGATGTAATATTACTCCATTGATCACTTCCTCCAATCTGCCCAACACAATCATATTTCTCAAAAAGTGTCAAAAAATCATAAGCTTGTAATAACCCATATGAAAACTCTGTATAAGTCACCCCATCTGCCCTTTTTTGAACAAAATCTCTATTTATCAAAGGATTAACAGGAAAATAATACCCGACTTCTCTTAAGAATTTTATTAAGTCCAAATTTGTATAGAAAATCCCATTTTCTATAACCTTAAGTTCAGCACATGGACTATTTAATTTCTTTTGAAGATTTGTAAATACTTTATGGATCTGAGATGATAATGATAAAGTGTTTTTTGATATTGTCTCATTATCTATTAAAGGACGAGATTCTGTTTTTCCTGATGGATCACCTATAAGAGCTGTTGCTGTTCCTAATATTGCTATTGGGTTAAAAGATAAGGAACTTGCATATGCTAAAGAATTTAAAGCACATAAATGACCAAGATGTAAAGAGGAAGCTGTTGGGTCAAAACCACAATATATTGATCGGTTTGTGTAGGATTCACAAGTATTTATCATGTCTTTTAGAAGAAAACGTGATTGGAGGAGTCTGATGAAGTTCATCGTGATCAGATAAATTATCCATTTCTTTTTAGTTTAAAGATGGTTGATGATGTGGAAAGGGTTTTTAGATGACTTTGATTGTTTTAATGGCTTTATGAAGGTCATAAAAAGATTTATTTAATCAACTTTAATAATAAAATATTTCGAAAAAATATTATATTTATGTGATAGTTTTATTTAATTTATGAGGATTAAATTTTTTAATTGTTTTAGTTTATAATTTGGTTATGTTTTCAGGTTTTAGATTTTATTAGCTTGTAATAAAAAAAATTGTGAGTATTTTTACATGAAAATTTATTATTTAATAAAGTTATAGGAAATATTTAATTGCATTTTAGTGATATTAAGATTTAATAAAGTTATAGGAAATATTTAATTGCATTTTAGTGATATGTTGATTTCTAAAAATTAGAAATATTTAAGGTTATTGAAAAGTACTTTTATCTAATTGAAAGCATTATTAGGTGTTTACAAATCACAAATAAACTTTTATGACATCTTTTAAATAATATTTACTTATCATGACTATTAAATAATATATTTACTTAACATGAAAAGAATCCATAGTTTTATGTATCACATAATTACTAAAATAGTGAACCAGCTATACTATCCTGTTATTTTTTATAAAAATCCTACTTTTAAAAATATATATTAAGTTTTCAATCATATCGTATTTTACTTAAATATGTATGAATCACTACTATATAATAAATCCTTTAATACTTGCAAAACTTTATATTTACAAACCCTATTATTTATCCTATAAGAACTTTTTATACATAATACTTTAATATGTCCAGGTTTAAGTATCAAATTTTAACAAGATATACTGAAGCTTGTTGGATTTCAACTGTATACGAAAATGGTGTGTGTGTGAATTCTAATACCCCTACTTATTTCTTAACTCCATCTGTAAAGCCTACAGCATGGAATTCATATTACGACCCCTTAAGAAAAATAGTCCTCATCTCAAAATATGGGCTTAGTGGTGGGGGCAATTACTCATCCTCAGCTCTTATTCCAGCTCGTAGCAATTCAGAAATCAACAACATTGTTGAGAAGTCACATATTATAGACAGCACAAAAGATCTTTCATTAAACCTTAAACAATTCAACAATCCTAGCGTAGTCATGACTGATGAGAGAAGAGAAAATTCATTAAAAAAACAACTTGTTAATATAAAAAATCACATCAAATCAGGAATAGAGTTTTCACATCTTATCAAACAAATTGAGGAAGTCAATATTTCTTTTAGACTAAACTATTATGTATTATGCAATTGTGTATTAGAAGTTCTTACTGAACCTGAGTTTTATTTAAAGAAAACATGGGCTTTTCATAGAGAAAAACTCTCAAGGATTGCTAGAAGATTTTTTACTTTTCACATTGCTTTTGCTGATGAGCATTTTGTTTTTGGAGCATATGAAGCTGCGAAGAATTATATTAGTAAAATTTTTAAGTGTATCGAAGAGAAGATAGGGGATTTTCCTGAAGTGGGTTTTCAGTTGAATATTTATTGTTTGGATTTACTTGTGGAATCATTGAAAAAAGAAGAGATAAGAGAAAATCCATCAGCTAAATATTTGTCAAAAGTTATAAACGACTTTAATGATAGAAGAGATTCTGAGAGAAGTGTGACTAGATACATAAAAGTGTCAGTTAAAAACTCTAGAAATTTAGCTTGTGATTTGATATTACTTGAGTTCCTTGGTATTCACAATAACAAAAGCTCAGTTATAAAAAGTTTACTTGATGTCAGCTGTAACTTATCCTGGCAGCATATTTGTATTATCCTAGACCATATTCAAACATCATTCAAGCCAGTAGATGCTGTTCAGCTTCTAAGCGAGTACCTTTATTTCTCAAGTTTTGAGCCTGAAATCTGGAAAGTCCAAAGCCGTGTTATTGAACTCCTCACACAAATCAGTGCACTTCATACAAGTTTCAGTAATCTAACCAATATTGTAATTTCTGAAAAAGCTAATATACAATGTGAAAACTCTATTCGCATACAACTTGCTTATATAAACCTTTATAAATCATCTCTTTCAGATTATTTTACTAATGCATCTTATAAATCTGATCTTGATCATCCTCATGGTATCCCTTCAATTTACAAATTTTCCCAAGTAGGCCGTGAATATGAAGACCTTTGTATACTTTTTAGCACCCAACCTCATAAAATACTTTGTATAACCGGAAGTGCAGGGTCAGGAAAAACATCATTAGCTGTTACTTATTGTAAAAAACGTAAAGCTTCATATAAATTGATTCTTTTTGCAAAGGCTTCGAATAAAACTTTATTAGAAAATAGTTTTATTAAGTTCTCGAAAAGACTTAAACTTATTGAAGCAGAGTCAATTGATGAGATTATCGACTCTGTGGTTAAACATTTAGAAAGATTTAATGAGAAATTCTTATTGATTTTTGATGATGTGAATGATTATGAGCTTATAAAAAACTATATTCCAAATCAAGGGCATATATTGATAACAAGTACACAAAGCATTTCTGGGCTGAGATATGAACTTACTAGTCCTACTGAAGAAGTTATAAGGAAATACTTGGATAAAACCCCAAATTTTAAGGAAATTAGTGAGAAATCAGATAATAATTGGCATATCGCCACCATATATAAAAAATCTTCAACTAAAGGGAGAAGCTTCAATCCAGTCCCAGAAGGTCGTGAAATCTATCAAAGAATCTGCGAAGAAATATACAAAATCCAAGGGGCACAAAAATGGCTTGAGTGCTTAAGCCTACTAGAAAACTTCCCAATTTCAATTGATTTTGCCCAAAGACTATTTCAAATCATCACAAAAGGTCAACATCCTCATCTTAATTTCGAATATGAAAACCTTATAATTACTATGAACGACTGGGGGGTTATTTATTATAAAAAGAATTTTCGTTTTACTTTCCAAACATATTTCCATAATCATATAAAATCTATAATCTTATCAGACCAAAACGAATATATTGGGAAAATTGTTGAACTTTATTCTTTAAAGATTTTTAATATATATACTAAAGATCCTGATGTTGGTATTTATGGCAGTTTATTGATAAATTCTCCGATTTTTAATAGTCATGATTGTTGTTATAATATTGGGATTTTACATTTTGTTAGAGGTTTGTATTACTTGTATTACCATAAAAATTTTCCTTTGGCTTTAGATGATTTTAATAAAGCTTTAGGAGCTATTGGGGATGATAGAAAGTATGCAGAGAAAATCAGGTTTTTATTAGGGAAATCTTATTTATTATTAGATGATGTAGAAAAATGTATTGGTTTGTTAGAAAATTATAACAATTTTGCATCAGATCCAGAACTGTGCGCTTATGCTAAAATTTATCTTATAAAAGCTTATGAGATTATTGGTAAAGGAGTACAGATAAGGGATATTATTTTTAATAGAGATGCTTATTTGTGTAATATTCAAACCTCTGAAGCTGCTTATTATGCTATTCATGGTATATGTAGGCTTTTTCTTACTGAGAAAAAACTTAAGAAACTTATTGCCCCATATGCTAAATTTTTACATAATATCACTCCGTCTATTTTATTGATAAAAACCCTTTTACATCTTTCATTGTTTTTTGCTTATAAAGAAAGGTGGACTACTGTTCTTGCGTATATGAATTTAATTGCCCCTGTTTTTGGAATTAGTCAGGTCTTACAGCCAAGTACAATGCATTCTGCTATGGAGAGTATAATTCAACTTGCTGAGGAAATTAAAGGGAAAATTGAAGTTTTAATTGGACAGTCAAATTATATTTTGTCTTTTGTTTATGTGATTTTAGCTAAAGTTTATGCGACACTAGGCCAAAATGAGTCAAGAATCGAATATTTTCAAGCTGCACTTGATATAAGATTGAAAAAGTATGGGATGGATAATTTAAGTGTTGCTGAGGTACAGTTTGAAATTGCGAAATATCATGGGATTAAGCTTAAAAACACAGATCTCGCTAGAAGCTATCTAAGACATGCTGAAAAAACTATAAAAAACACAGCTGGAGAATTAAGCATAATCTATGCGAGAGTTCTTGAAATGAAAGGTCTCTTTTGTATAACCGAAAGCAATCTTACTGAAGCTAACCAACTATTAAATCAAAGTTTTAGCATAAAACAAACAATACTGGAAAAATCTCCAGATAATGAAGAAATGTGCCAAGGTTATGCATCTCTAGGTAAACTTCATTATAAAAGTGGTAGCATAACCCAAGCCCTTCATTATTACACAAAAGCTCTAGAGCCAAATCATAAAATTTATCTTTCATCGTTTTGGGCTGAAAAAGCTTATAAAATAGCTTTAGAACTTAAGAACTTTAAAGATGCCCTAGAGTTTAAATCCCAACAAATCAAGCTTTTAATACACATTTATGAACCTAATTCAGGGATAGTTTTCAATGAATATCAAAAAGCTTATCAATTAGCTATAGAAATCCATAGTTATGAACAAGCTAATAATATAGCTTTAGAAAGCTTAGATATACTAAGAAGAATTACTGATAAAAAAGTTATAAATTATAGTGAAAGCATGTATTTGATAAAAGTTGCGGATAGTTTTGCTAAGATAAGAAAATATGATGAAGCTGAGTATTATTTAAAAGAAGCTGTAGAAATTGCTAGGGTTACTTATGGAGCTAGAAATTCTGAATATGCAAACGCGAAATGTGCACTTGGGGTATTTTATAAAGATATGAAAAAATATGCTAAAGCGGTTAGTGAAATGAGTTCAGTGTTAGAATTGTTGGATAAAAGGAAAAAAGCGAGGATTTTGACAGATATTGGACTTTGCTATATGAAGAAAAAACTTATCGATGAAGCGGCTTCTGCTTTTAGTAATGCATTAAAGATTTATAAAGAAGAAAATATGAATTTAGAAGTTGGAAAAACTTATATTTTGATGTCTTATTTATATAAAGATAATCATCATTTCACAACAAAGTATTTGAAAAAAGCTATTGAGATCTATAATAAAGTACTGGGATCAGAACATAGTGAGACTGTTAATTTGTATACGAGGTTGAATAGTTTGAAAAATCTTAACTTGTCTTCAATGATTTAGTTTAGATATAATTTCAGTATATAAAATTATCTATATAGTTGGGTTTTTTTAATATTTTAGAAGATTTGGATAAGGTTTTAGGTTTTTTGTTATGATATTGTGGATAAAAGTAGATTTTTTATATTTAAATATTGATGCTTTTTAAGTTTATGCGAATATCACAATAGTATCTTCGCTTCTAAATACTAAGTTTTTCAAAAATGTGTTTGTCTTAGCAAGGCCGAAATCCCAATAGCAATAAGTGCACAATTCATTTAGAGACACAGTAATGATTTTATAAGCTATTAAATCTTTTTTAAAGGTATTGAAAATTCTAGCAATGATTGCTCTTCTTCCATATTCTTGTTCATTTTATAATATTATAATTATAATGTGAGTCTTATAATTAAATTGAGAATATTAGGTTTAGTTTTGCAATTATATATGATAGGTTTTTAGTAGTATAATTTTTGATAACAGAATTTTATTTTATTCTCTAAACTGACTTAGAATATGAAAACTAAAAGCTGGGCTTAATGGGTGTTTAGTGTTTTAAAGGTAATTTTATTGGGTTTAAGTTAAGGTTTTTTTTAATGCTTTTAAAAAATACTTTGGTTTTCTTTATAAAATGATTTTGTAATTAGGTATAATGTGAAATGTAAGATTAAATTAATTAGACAACTTAAAAATTATAATTGTATTTTTTATTTGATAAAATAGCAGTTATAAGTTTAGATTATTTAATTTATAATCATGAATTCTAAGAAAAGAGCTTAGCTACAAACTATTTAATGATTGGGTAAAGTTTTGTGAGATATTTTATAAAATGCACTCACTTGAAAAATTACTATTATCAAATAGCAAAGCTAAGTTTCTATTCAAATAATAAAACACCCCAATAATTCTTATATTATTAAACTCATAATAAAACCTAAAAAACTTATCCTCTTAGAATCTCTGATGGCATCTCTATATAAATATTACATATCTTTACTATTATCCAAATCTAGTTTAAAGTCTCCACTTTTTTCATTTTTTAAAGTTATAACAAACACTTTTTGTGTATCATGAATAATCTTCCTAATTTCTAACAGTTTAAATATCATTATAAAATATGTGACAATAATCATAATTGTCACATAGTAGTAAAGTAGATTCCCAGGGTAGATAAAATAGTTTTAGTCAAGCTTCATCCCATTTTTTAAATATGCCTTTCTTAATAAAATCTCTAAAATTATAATATATTTCTCCTATGTTCTCTGAATAAAATCTACTAATTACTATATTATAAAACAAAGCTTTAATTAAATATTATATCTGAAGGCCATTTAATAGAAAAAGTGATTTTAGAAAAATTCTTTTAATGAATAAAACACAAATCCTATAAATTTAGCATAGATTCCTAGTTCTTACCTCGAAATCTTCAATAAATTTATTGATTTAAAAATTCTAGTATTTTATCCATTGTCACTGCGGGTAAATAAAGTTATCATAAATAATAATGGACCTAAATTCACCGAAAAGTCGGCCTTTGCGGCTTAATTTCGATTTCAAGGGTAAGAAAGAGTCTAATGACCTATCAAAAACATATGGTGGACGTTATGATGTAAGAAGAATCAGCAGTCCAGTTATTGATAGATTTAACAGCCAAATGTTTAATACTTTAGGCAGCCCTATTCATAGAAATGTTCCATCACCAATTATTAGACTAGCCTCACCTCCACCAGAAGCAAGTCTAATTGATGATATAATAACCCAATGTCGTAGGATTAACTCTGACTTTAACCAATTTATTGATCCTAAAAACATCCCTTCAGCTGCTAGTCAAGCAATACGAAAAGCTGTTGACCTAATAATCGACAGTCAAAAAAAAAACTGGGGTCTAGAAATTGAGAAAAACAATAAAAAAATTGTTGAACTTGCACAACAATTAGATGAGTCAAATCAGAAAGTTTTAGCTTTTACTGATTATAGAAAAAAACTTGCAGCTAAAGAGGAAAGGTTTGCTATTGATGAAATAAAACTAAACTCTGAGAAAAAGAATTTAGAAAATGAGAAGAAGCAACTAATGGCAATGAAAAGAGTTTATATGCAGGCTGAAGCAGAGCTTCAGCAATTGAAAGAAGAAAATAGGCATTTGATTGAACAGAATAAGTTCCAAGAAGAAAGAATTCAAGAACTTTTTACTCAAAATATAGAAAAAGAGACTGAGTTGCAGGAGCTTAAAAATAAAAACTCTTATATATCTGATACTATACCTTTATGTGATATCTTAAGAAAACAAAACAGCTATCATAGCTCAAAAGGGTCTAGAAAAAGTGATGATATAGACTTTAGGGAACAAAAGCTAAAAGAAGACCTAATAGAATTCGAGAACCAAAAAGCGAGTCTGAAAGATCAAATCGATATAACATTTGAAATAAAAAGTCAACTTGAAAAAGAATACAAAGCTTTTGAAATAAAACAAAAAGAATTATCTTCAATGAAAATCGATATGGAAATAGAACAGACTAAGCTTAAAGAGCTCCGAAAATGCTTGGAGATCGAAAGGGAAGTCTTGTCCAACGGTCAAAAACTCCTCGCAAGACAAAAGTCCGAATTTCATCATGAACAAGAAAACTTCGAACAAGAAAAAACTGAACTTTACAATAAAGTCGAGAATATAACAAGATTAAGAGATCAAGAATTTATGCATAAAATAAACGACCAAACTACAAAACCTGACGAAATCAATGAGCTTCATTCATTTGACATGAACATAAACATGAATTCAGTTACTTACTTCCCACAATTAAAACAACTAATAACAGAACTTAACACAGAATTCTCACAAAAAAAGCAGTTTATTGATGAATGGTTCAGGATTTTATACGATCGCGAAAAACTTTTCAATTCAAAATTTGACGATTTTAAAATCATAACTTCAGTATTAGAAAACAAATTCTCAGAAACTGGATATGAAATATCTGTTGAACTTGAAGCTGTTATAATGGTTGTTCAAGAGTTAATAGAAGAAATATCGTCTAAGAAAAAAATAATTGATAATGATTTAAAGGATATGTATTTAGCATCATGTGAACAATTTCCGCATATATATACTAGTACATCATATCAGTTGTTTATTGAGTTTTTAGGGAAATTTGAAGATAAAGCTCATGATATGCAGGAAGTTGAAGAACAGTTACAGGAATATAAAGAGAAATTGAATCAGCAGAATGAGGAAAATTCACGTATTGCCCAGTTTTTGAAAGAAGAGAGGATTGAGTTTGAAAGTGAAAGGTTGAGGAAGGAACATGAGTTTGAAGTAACGAAAATCCAGTTGTTACAGTTGCATGAAAGACTTGATGTGAACTTACAACAGTTATGTAAAAAAGAGAAGGATTTGCTTGCTTTACAGGAAGTGTATGAGTTGAGGAATTCGCATTCTGATGACTCAGCAACATAAATATGTAGTAAAATTATGGGGTTTTAGATAATTTATTATGAGAATAGAAGTTGGCATTTATTATTGGATTTTGGTTTAGAAAGTTTGAGAATTGAGAAAAATTAAGCTTATGGAATTATAGAATGCTATAAGAGGTGGTTTTTAATAGGGTATTTTATAAGAGATAGCTTTTATAGATGTATAATTAGAGGTGACTTTTATGAGGATATAATAAAAGGTGCTTTTTAATAGAAATATTGATTTAGATTAGTTTCATTGCATTAGATTAATAAGATAAGATTACTAATAGAATAAGGTAAATATAGCTTATTTTTATTAAGATGTGATAATAAATATATCAAAGAGTTTATTATATAAAGTTTGGTAAGTTGAAAACCTAAAATTTTGAATTATCTATATTTGAGTAAACTAAATTATCTTATATTAGAATATATTTTATAATAACAGTTATTATCTCAGAAATCTAAAAAATGCTTTAATTAAAAAATATATATATCTTAGGATTGGTAAGAAGATAAATAATTGTATACTTACTAATTTTTATTATCAAAATCTAGATAATTTGCTTTTATTACAAAATTTAGTTTAATAATACTAAAAATGAATAGAGTTCTTTTAAACAGCCGATTCGCCAACAAAGAATTTACTGAGGTGATCCTGCCTATTGTTACTATGAAGTCTTATGTAAAAAAAAATCCCAGACCAGAAAACTCTCGATATATTAAAGACACAGATATCCCAGAATACTCAGAAATGCTTCAAACTCGTTCGCTACGTTTTTTTCAGCGTAAATCCACTGCAAACAAAATTCGGGTCCCACAAATCCCATTATCCCCATTGAAAATCAAAGCAAGACCTGTAAAAATGAACTTCAGACCAGCTAAGACTAGAGAACATAAAGTTTTTAAAGATCCTTTTGAAGATGAGAGAATTACTATAAAAAGAGCAACACCTGAACCAAAAGATCAATATTTTACCATTAAGCGTGGGATGTCTATTGCAATTGTGAATAATGAAGTTGAGCCTATTCCTTATGTAGAAGAGATAAAACAGAAAAAAATGATCCAACTTCCTGACTCAAAACCTATGAGACCTATTGTTAAGATTATAGAGAGGGCTAATGACACTAAATTCAAATTGATACAAGAAGAAGTAGTTAATGCTTAAGTAAAAAAATTGTATGCTTTTATGTCAATATTAAATATTAATTTCATCAGCACTAAATATTTTAGCAAATACATATTTAATCAAAACTAAGGCTTTCAGTAAATTATAATTTAATCAACCTTTACACTTCAAAACCTCAAAAAAATTAATAATAAATTTTGAAACTAGATAAATCTTGTGCAAAATTCTAAAAACACATCATATCATATAAAATCTTAATTTTAACTTCCACATAAATTTCATCATTCTCCAATTTTCAAAAATCTCATATTAATCTTCCAATTAATATTATCAGGAGTAACTATTTTAGATGAGGTGTCTATAATTTACCTAACTCTAGTTCAAGTGAATACTTAAAAATGTTATCAAATCCTGCATCAGGATATTCATTGATTATAAATTCATACATATCCAATTGCTTTACAATAGAAGATGGAGGATATATTTTATGATATTGAAGTAGGGTGATATCATGCACTAGGGTATTTAAATATTTATTATCTATATAAATAATAGTGATTTTGCTGAATATGACTAGAAGATTATGTTTAGGTTTAAGACATTGAAGCTTCAAGTTTTTAAAGCTTATTGGGCAGTGAATTATGATTTAATGATGATAATAGAGGATTATTATATTTTGTATTTATAATATGTTGAAAAAGAGTAAGGTAATTATTATTCTAATATATAAAACTACTTAATGATATTTTTATCTAAAGCATAATCTTTAAGGCTTATCCAATCTTATTCATAAATCCAATTATAATTACATAATCATAAAATCATACTTTCCATACCTATAATCCTTCAAAAAATATTTCTCACTTATCTAATGATACATAAACAATTTCCACAAACAACTCTTTCATTATTTAATAACAAAACATAATTAATTTTTAATATGCTCGAATATAGATTTCTTTATCGTCTGAATCAATTTGCTCTTATTCTTATCATTAATCCACTTCAAAAGCTGCGGATTCCTACTCTTATCAGTTATACACTCAACTTTTGTCTTTGCCGTATTAGCAATATGATTAATATGATTTATAAACTCTTCAGAATTACTAAATCCTTTAAGTTTCATACCTTCCTCATATTTTTCTGCAAGATTTGTCAGTTCAACCCTCATATTTTGAATTAAATTCAACAAATAGCCCACATGTTCTTTTAATTGACTTAATTCTGCAACTTGTTCTTTAAGCAGAATTAACTCTTTATACATTTCAGCTTTTTGTTTATTAACTTGCTTGATTTCAGTAGATTTTTCGAATAACTCATCAGCTTTACGGAGAAGTTGTTTAGAAAGATGATGATAATCTTTTTTTAAAGCGAGAAATTGGTTTACAAGCTCTTTTTTTTCCATTTCTTCAAGAGTATTATCAGAGATATTTGTTGCAGATTTTTTCAGCATTGTGTTGTAATTGTATTGGAGACTTTCACGATTACGTTGACGCAGTTGGTTTGTAAGATCGAGGTTTTCGTTTTTGAGGCTTTTTATTTCGTTAAATAATCTAGTCTTCTGAATATCACTACTTGACTTAAGTACCTCAATCTCCGCTTTTAATGAATCAATTTCTTTTTCAGCATTTCGTAAATTCTGTGATTCTGAATAATAAAGATCTTCAAAATATTTAGCATTTTGTTTTTCTATTTCAAGCTGCTTATGCAAATAATCTGGAGTAGTATACCTTCCACATTCAATAGAAAAACTTTGTAATGTTGAACTTTGCGGACTTGAACATTTATCGATTTGAGTATCAGCATCAATTTCAATACCTTTTGTATCAAAAACTACAGTTCCAGGTGAACTTTTCCCACTTTCTAAGCATTCAGGAGTAGTACATATTCCTTTATTATTAGAAGGTGTTTGACTTCTTGGCCCAATATCATTTTGTAAAGTTTTTATATGACTTTGCAGTTTTAGTATGTCAAGGTTAAAGTTGTGTTTTTTGTTTTCAAAGTCTGGACTTCGGTTTCCTAAAACACGGTCAATAGTTTCGACTTTTGCAGTATTTTGGGCTTCGGTATTGGGCTTTTTGATACCAAAAAGGCCACTTGAAAGTAGTTTGTTTGCTACTAAATAAGAAGCATGAGCTGGATTACTTTGTGGAGACTTGGGTATTGAAGGCCTTGATGATTGTATTTCAGGTTTCTGAGCACAGTTTGTAGGGGATTTTCTGTTTTTTATAGTGAGGAGTTTTTGAAAAGCACTAGAATTTAATGTGGCAAGAAACTTTGGGGTGAGTTCACTTTCCATGATTTTAAAAAAGGGTTTATCTTTGAACATAAGGTTCATATACAACTATTTATAATAAAGCAACTGTTTTTATAAGGTTTTTAGCTTATAAAGTTTGAGAAATTCGATTTTTATTTTATAGCATATAGTCCTAGTAATCATTATAAAAGAATTACAGATTTTATTGAAATATATATTTTAAGATTGAAAAGAATTTGAATCTTTAGAATTAAGTGAGTTACAAACTCCTTCGAGAACTCATCATTTGCCTAACTGCATCACATATTTCTAATTTAGACTTTCTCGCAATTTCTGATATATCGGTAATTAAATCATTTGACACATTAAGAGTGTCTTTAGATTTAGTTGGATCTGCATGCTTTGAGGCAGCTTTTTTTATATTGCTTCTCATATTTCTAATCAATTGTAGTAAAAATGATATATGCTGTTTAAGTTCAGGCATTTCTTTAGAGTTTTCTTTAGTAAGATTCAATTCCTTAACAATTATTTCTCTCTGTTCTGACAAACTCTTTATATGCATATTTTTTTCAAACAACTCATCTGCAGTTTTTATTATTTTCCCTAAATACTCTGTATTTTTCCTTTTCAAATACCCTACTGACCCTTCATCCACAATTCCTTCATTTATTTTCCCATCATTTAATTTCAATATCGTAACCATTTCTTCTAACATAACCTTTTCATTCATGTATTTTTTACAAAGTGCTTCTTGCATTTCAAATTGTTTTCTATACATATTGGAATTTTCTTTTTCATTTGCTAATTCATACTTTAAAGAATCAATATCTGTCGAACCTGATTTTTTCAATGTTTGACTACCCGACAGAGACATTACAAAGTTTTGTATCAACCTTTTTGTAGACTCTTCTTTGATTTCAGGGGTTTTTGTGGGTTGTAAAGTTTTTATTGTATCATAAGCTAAATCAAGTTCATTTCTTAAAAGCTGACATTCAAATTTGAAGTGCTTTAGAGACTCGTTTTCGATATTGAGGGTTTTTATTGTTTGTTCAAGATTGAGGATTTTTATTTTTAGCGAAGATATTTCTTCGTACATACTTGATGGGAATTGTGCTTCAAATGATTGATTTGAGGGCTTTTTTGTCCCTTGATATTTTTCTGGATAGTTTTTTGTATCGTTTTCTTCATTGTTTGGTGAGCGAGGCTTAGTCGACCTTGGGCTGTATAGAGGAAGAGGGCTTACACGAGTTGAATTAGAATTTCGCCTATGAATTTTTTTCGAGCTGTCTGGAGATATGTCGTCACATGGGATTTTCAAGCTTATCGCTATCTTGTCATTTTCTGAAAACTTTTGAGAATTTCTCATTCTTGCATATTCTTCGAAATTTAGATCTTGTTCAGAGCTCGTTATTTTCTGCATCTTATTTACTAATAGTAATTATTAATAGAAATGCATTTTTTAATTTTTTGTGTGTAAAAAGATGAGTTTTAACTTATGAATTGAAAAAATAATACTTTGTGTGATTTTTATTATAAATTTTAGAAGATATTTACAATTTATTAAATTAAAATTGGTAAGAAGCCCAGAAATATTGCTTAATTAAAAATATTGATGGGGTGTAATAATAGGTTTATTATACTATTTAATAAATTATTAGTATAGGAATATGAACAATACAAGAACTTCAAGGTATGCCTTAAAAAATTAGGCTTCACAAGGAAAAACAAAATAAACGCAAGACTCACTCTCAAAAAAGAAACTTTAAAGAACTACTGGAAAAGTCAACGAGTAAATTATTAAAGACGACGAGTGATACACCATCCCGAATCAGCTGAAAGAAAGAGGTCACAGGACTCTCAAATCTGGACCGGACGAGGTTATAACCCCACCAACCTAACTATCTCTCTACTTTACTTTATAGGAATGATTTTACTAGTTTTCTAATAAATATAGTTTATAATTATTTCATTTTTATTGTTATTCACTTATGGTAATTTTATTGAATTAAGGGTGTCTCAAAAATGTTAGCAAGCATGATAAAGATTGAAGTGCTATAAAATATCTCCTTATAGAACAGCAAAATTTATTAAAATTTGCATAGTGATTTTTTAAAATTATAATTCTTTTGTTATTTCAGTGGCAATATANATCACAAAAATATTAATTCTATGAAATGCAACAAGTTAAATTTCATTAGATTCAATAAACCTTCCTAAAATAATCACATTTGAAGTCTAATCAAACTTATCATGATTGATTATTTACACACAACTCTAATAACTATATTAAAAATTATTTCCACCATTATCATATATATATCCTAGGATAAATTTATCAAAAACTATTATAATACTTTATTCTTACTAAACCAAAATTCTATTCCAGAAATAAAAACTCAATTCAAATCTTTTCTTAAAAAAAGCATCAACTAGACTATCTATCTTCATATAAAATTCTCATAATTTAATAAAAATATCAAAATCATCCTCTTCTTTAACAAAACCATAATTTTTCTTTATTATATTACCATCTTAATCACCTCCCACCTTCCCTGATTTTAATAATAAAAATGTACCATGATCAAAAATTTTCAGGTCCACCAAACCTTCCTTCAGGTTTTCCAGGTCTGCCAATGGGGATGGAAAGTATCCCAGGTATGTCAATGCCATTAATCCCTCCTCACTTGCTCTTAGCAATGCAAAGCAACCTGCCTCCAGAAAAAGTTAGAGAAATGTTAACTGAACAAGCAGAAATGCTGGACCAAATGGCAACAAAAATGAAATCATCCAAAGAAGACGACATGGATTCCTACAAAGGCAACGTTTCCAGACGAGTCAACGAACTAGAAAGAGAACTTTTTATAGAAAAAAAGTCATCTTCTGACCGTAAAGAAACAAGAGAAGATTTCCAAACCCAACGCGACATAGAAATGCTTAAACAAGAACTTGCTTCAATTAAACTTCGTGAAGAGTCCACATATTTAGATCTTCAAAAATCTCATCATCAAATACATTTATTAGAATCTCAATTACTTGAACTCCAAAGAAAACATTTTTCTGAACTTGAACATTTGAATTTCGATAACGCAGAATTAAGAAGAAGACTTGAAGCAGCAGAATATAGAAATGTAATAATCATCTAGTCATCATTACAAAAAGAAAATGAGTATTTAAGAAATCAAGCCTTTCAATTGAAAAAACAAATAGAAACTAATGAAGAAGCAGATATAAAAAAACCTTTAAAAAATACAGAGGATTATAATGAAAGCTCATATAGAAGAGAATATAGTCCTGATGAAACTGAGATTTCAAGAAAAGATAGAAATAAACGCTTGTCTGCTGGAGAAATTATAATGAATAAAGGGAAAATTGTTAGTAATAATGAAGGTTATCAAAGGGATTTCAGTCCTGAAGATAGAAGGAGGAGGAATGAGTTTGGTGGCGAAAATGATTTGAGAAATGAGGAACAGTGGGGTAGGAAAAAAGATTATATGCCTGTGAGGACTATTATTAATACTAGTAATAATGTGACTGAGGCGCTTAATTGGAAAACAGGGCCTAGTCGTAATGACCCAAATCCTAATATCTTGGTTAATTTACAAAGCAAATTAAGCTCACTTACACAAGAAAAGTATAAACTTGAAAATGAACTGGAAAAATTAGCTGAGTCAAGAAACCCTAGTGCGGTTAAGAGAAAAAATGACCTTGAGCTTGAGTTGTCTATTTGTCAATCTAATATCAATTCAGTCACTGCTAAGATTAGGAAAATATAATGACTTACTAGCTTGGGATCTTGCTAGTTAGATAAGATCGTCACATTTTAATTATAATGCAAATAAAGAAATTTTAGACTTACTAAAAATATGAATTTATAATATAAAATTTTATTCTAAAAAACTTAAACTTATCTGCTATAACCTTTATAATCTAACTTAGAATATCATCAAGAATCTATTTATTATTATTCAAAACCTAAACTTACACTTATAAATTAAACCCTCACTATTTCATGCTTAACAATGAAAAAGCCAAAACTTGAATTCCAAGCCCATTTTTAAGTCATCAGCAAATCAATTTTCTAAAATTAAATCCACTTTTTTACATATCCTACAACAAAATCTCATCCTTTTCCTAAAAAAATCCTTCTTAAATAAAATCTTTCCCTAACTTCCCAATTCTTTTCCCATCCATTTCAATCATAATATTAATTCAATATACTTCTTATAAAAAATCACCTTCTTTTTATCCTTATTTCANTCCCTAACTTCCCAATTCTTTTCCCATCCATTTCAATCATAATATTAATTCAATATACTTCTTATAAAAAAGCTCATTGACGACCGAATCATTTTATCATAATAAATGGATATTAAGTGTTCTTATATTTCATGCAAGAAGTCTGCATCTTTTGTTTGCCATTGCAGTGACACTACAATCATTGCATGTTCTAAACACTTCAAAGCCCACATAAACAGTTCTCCCGAGCTCATTCATAACCCAGAATCAGTTTTCAAGCCACTAAGTCCTATCTTGAAAACAGAAACAACTAGAGCTCTTAAAAAAACTCTCCAAAACTTTACCGAATCCATCTCAGTCCTCACAGAAACCTTACAATGTCTCAATAAAGCAGGGAATTTTCTAGTTAAAGGCTTGAGTAAAAGGAAAAAAATATGCAAAAAATACATTCAAGGCTTAGTTGAAAGCAATGAATTCCCAATACTTTCAACTGAACGTTACAGACTATCAGATGATGTTACATTAAAAGATATAGAAAAAGAAATGAAAAATGTGACAAGCGGGTTAGAAGTTGAAGATTTGAAATTTGAAGCATATAAACTCGTAAATATCATAGACTCGCTTAGTTTAGCTGAGAATATTGAATCAGATATTGAAGATGATAAGGATAAATGGCCTTATCTTGATAATAAGTTGTACTTTTTTGAAGACAACACAAAAAGTTTAGTTGAATTCGACCCGATTTCTTGTAAATCTAAAGTTAAGCCGATTGAAATCAGTGAAGATCAGGGACATCTGGCTGCTATATGTGAAATCCCAGGAGGCAAAGTATTTACATCAGGGGGTTTTTCTGATTCATATAGAGAAAACTCTTATATCATAGATTTAAAAACTAATACTTCTGAAACTTTACCAAGAATAAGACCAAGAATGAGAGCTTGTGCGACTTATCTAAACCAGAACATCTACCTTTTTGGTGGCTGGTTCAACAACTCCACATGCTTTTGTGACCGTATTGACTTGGATAATAAAATTGTAGTCAGCATATCAAATCTTCCTTCAAATATTGGGAATACAAGCGCTGTTGCAATAAATGATAAAATTTTGATCTCGGGTGCATCAAATTTCCTTCAGATTTATAATACAAAAGATGATAATTATTCAATTGTGTCTAAAGGTTTGACTTTTGGTACTGATAATTTGTTGATACAAGATAAAAATAGAGTTATTTTGCTTACTAAGCCGAATATATTTGTTTGTGACATGAATAACTTGGAAAATTGGATTAATATTTCCAGTGGAGCACAATTTGAGTCCACTACAAGCAAGCCTGTAATACGAGGAAGAATGGCTTACTTTGTTGATATGAACATGAATATTTATCAGTTTAATTTGGACACTTTTGTGCTTAAGAAAATGCCGAGATTTAATAGTTAGACAGTCATATAAATATCTTGAATCAGAAATTTTTAAGGTAAGTTGGTGGTTTAGGATAATTTTATAGAATTAATAGAGTTTTTTTTTTGGTAAGAGAATTGAAATTTTATAGGTAAGGATTATGAGTTGGAAGAGAGGGAGGTTGGAATGTAATAAGGGAAAAGTTTTATATGTGATTTAAGATAAGGATTAAGTAAAATTAGGGAATGGGAGGATTTGATGAGGAAAGATTTATTTTTTGATAATTAATGATATTGAATTTATGCATTATTGGTAAGGCTTGAAGTTTTTTATTAGCTTTATGCTGCTTATATTGAATTGTCAGTAATAAATTAGAAAAGATTTGGGTTATTAATTTAAGGCTGCATGGTTTTATGAATAAAATTTAGAGACTGGTTTAATAGTTATATATCAAATATGCTTAACTTTAGCCTTATGATCATTGTAAGGAATAAAACAGTTTTATTACTATAGATAGTAGGTATAATGCATTAAATATTATAGAAGTTAGAAAATACATGTATTTGATAACTAATAAAGGTATTTTAGTTTATATAATATTATTATGACTTAATTTTATTAAGCCTAACAAAAAACTATAATGAGCATTGAAGTTTAAGATAATGCTTAACTGCTGCAATCATAATATTTTTTTTATATTTATAGAGTTACTACCTTAAAAGCATTAATTTTCTCAAGTAATCTTTAATTTGCCTTTTGCTGAAAATGCTGAATTCATTCAACTCATAATAACTTTATCTTTACAAAAGTCGCATTATATCCTTTTCTATTATTCCTAATTCATATCATTTCTTATTTGCTTACAATCGTTTTATCTATTTTTATTCACTCATTCTCACCAATTGCCTTATCTTCCAAAAAAAAATATATAATTTATATCAGAAAGTCATCCTCCAAAAAATCATTATCAATGAAAGCTAGCACCCAAAAATCCGATAATAAATCTTATATCTTATATCCTCCCTCTCAATAAAACATCACAAAAAAATCATACTCACCCAAAAACAATTTTCTTCAACAATCCTAAAACCTCTATAAAACTTAGCCTCACAATTGAATATCCTAGTTTTGTTTATATATTTTTTTTATTAATTATACAACTAATCTAATCTTCCTCCTTAAGTATTTCCAGATTCCAAACTTGGCCTTGTTCTAGGTGTAAATTTCTCGACAGGTGTGTCACTTGTCATTACATCAGGTCTAATACATAATTCTGCATTTCCAACATCGAGGATATTACGATGTTTAGTATTGTTCAAGGATATACTATACTTCCTCATAATATTTTTCCTTTTTTGATAAGTTTTCTTTATGATTTCTATATCAGTGGCTATATAATTTTTCAGGTCCTTGCAATAAGTAAAGTCAGAACCTCGTGAGCAATCCAAATCACTCGCACTTGTAAGCCTATCTTCCATTTATAAATTTATTATTCTAGATATATAAATTATTGTTTATATTGGCAAATAAAAGACCTTTAGAGAAAAATTTAAGTTTTACCTTGAGGAATTTTTTGATTGAATTTTATGAATGAATTTTATAGGTTTTATAGTGATTGTTGTATGAAGGAAGGTATGATAGTATTATGAAGTTAGATGTATTTATTAAAGATTATTATATTTTGATAAGAATGATAAAATGTATTACTGAATATGTTATATAAAATATTTATGTGAAAGATGATTATTATTGGTTATGTGGTTTAGAATATAATGAAGAGAAAAGCTTTAGGAAAATTAAAGTTAATACAAATATTCCTTATACTTTGGAGGAAGTGTATTTTTTTAATAAGGTAAAAAAATTATATTATAAGTTGTATAGCATTTCACAGAAATGGTATATTTTCCAAGATAATATCAATAGTTGCAATATAGTCTTTTTTAAGCAATTAGATCTACTAAATTCTATGCTTTTATTGTTTTTTTCAATTCTTATATAGTATTATCTATAATTTCACCAAATGCTAGTACAATTTCATGAAATTTTAGCTATTTAATATTGTGATATATATTTAATCTTAGTAAAAAATGATCAAAATATGAATATCTAATTATAATTTTATATTAATATCGAAACAATAAATCCATGATTTACAGTGAAATTAACTTTATGTATTTAAGCCACTACAGTTCATCAAATACAAATAAAAATTAAATCTTAATAATTAAATTAATGGATTGGGAGCAACTCAAAATAGATGTAGCTAGTGTAGTTGGTAACAAAATAAACGATCTTCAAAGCACACTAGAATCCCAAAAAGTTAAATTACAAGATACTATCACAAAATTGCAAAGCGTTGCGGAACTTGTTAAAAAAAAAATGCCAAGTAGAGTATTAAGATCTCCTAGTGAAGAAAGTGATGGTGTGCCAAGAGCATTGACATCTAGGGCACATCATAAAGCTGAAACACTACAAAGACCCTTTATCCCAGATTCAAAAAAAGGCCAGAAAAAGGACGAGGACAAGAAAAAACCTGATGATAAAAAGGAAGAATACAAAGCTAAACAAGAAGAAGCTAAAAAGAAAAAAGCTGAAGAGGATGCTAAAAAGAAAGAAGCACTTCAAAAAAAGAAAGAAGAGGATGAAGCTAAAAAAAAGGAAGAAGATGCTAAGAAAAAAGAAGCCTTACAAAAAAAGAAAGAAGAAGAAGAAGTTAAGAAAAAAGAAGCTGCTAAGAAAAAAGAAGAAGAAGATAAAAAGAAAGAAGAAGCCAAAAAGAAAGCGGATGAAGCCAAAAAGAAAACTGAAGAAGAAAAGCAAAAAAAGAAAGAAGAAGATGATAAGAAAAAAGAAGAAGCTAAAAAAAAAGCTGAAGAAGAAAAACAAAAGAAAAAAGAAGAAGATGATAAAAAAAAGGAAGAAGCAAAGAAAAAAGCTGATGAAGAAAAAGAAAAGAAAAAACAAGAGGACTTAGAGAAAAAAGCTAAAGCAGAGGAACAGAAAAAGAAATCCGAAGAAGAAAAACAAAAGAAAAAAGAAGAAGAAAAAAAGAAAAAAGAAAAAGAAGATGAAAACAAAAAGAAATCTGAAGAAAACAAGAAAAAAGCAGAAGAAACCAAAAAAAAGCCCGAAGAAGAGAAAAAGAAAAAAGCTGAGTCCCGAATTGGTTCGACTAGGTCACCAAAAGCTAATTCCCCAAGGCCTGAAGGATTAGTCAAAAGTCCAGAACCCTCAGTTAAAGTCACAGAAAAGGAACCAGAAAAGCCTCAAGAAAAAGAGCCAGAAAAGCCTCAAGAAAAAGAGCCAGAAAAACCTCAAGAAAAAGAGCCAGAAAAACCTCAAGAAAAAGAGCCAGAAAAACTTCAGGAAAAGGAATCAGAAAAACCTCAAGAAAAGGAATCAGAAAAACCTCAAGAAAAAGAGCCAGAAAAACCTCAAGAAAAAGTTGAAGAAACTAAAGCTCCAATAGTAACTGAAGAGTCAAAAACTCAAACCAATGAAGTGATTCAAGAAAATAATGATGATCCTGCTGGTAAATCAGATGAAAGAATCACTAGTCCAGTGCCCATGCCGCAGTTATCTTTAGAAGAAATACAGATACAGATTAGTGCAATAAAAAATAGCACTAATGAAGATGAATTAAATATAGAAAAACCTTTTGAGCTTTCTGTTGGTGCTAAAAGCGCATTAAGTCTTTTAACTACAATGGATGATGAAAAGTTTTACCCAAATAGTATACCACGAGAAGAAGTTATTTGGGTTTTCAAACTGTTTTTTTTATTGATGAAAATTGATTTGCCTGAAGATAATCAAGAAGCATGGAAAGTTTGTCAGGAGTTTTTACAAAATGCTAAAGATAAGGAAAAAAACAAAAAAAACATTGATAAGTATATTATAGAGAAAATTGGGTCGTTCGATTTTAGTAATGAAAATATTGACAAACTTGAAGCAATGTTATATGGTAAAGATAATTTGCTTCAACCACAGTATTATACTGAATTTTGTGCTTTGACTGGACTTTTTATGTTTGCTGTTAGAGAAGCTGCGCTTTATGGTGGAGCTATAAAAGGAAAAATTCCTATTTGGAGACAATATCAAAGACTATTGCATAAACAACAATTACTAGAAAACCAACTCCTTAGTTAAAGTAATAGTAAAATCTCAGCAATAACTAAAAGCATATGAAAAACTTATAACCATTCATCAAAACTCACATATTATAATATAAACATATAAAAAACCAAAAATTAAATCCTCAAATCTATAAAAAACTTCCAAAGTTATCTGAAAAAACACAATTTCTTGACAATAAAATGAATATAATAATTTTATTATATTTTTCATAAGAAATGTTTACCAACAGCCACAATATTCTTAGAATGAAAAAAATTTACCTACGGCTTTTGGCAACACTTGTACAAAGATATTTCCTTAAGCAATTTTGTCGATGGAAAACAAACTGCATTGCAAAAAGCCATGAAATGCAAATTCATCAAAATACAATAAAACATAATCGAAATAAACCTAAAATAAGCCTAAGGAAAATTCATTCAAGACCACTGAGCCAGATTTCAACTATTATTGAATCACCTCAAGAAAATCCTTCAAGTCCAAGTGTAAGTATATTTGATGAATTAAAAAGATCTTTGAATTTAAAACTAGTGAAAATAAACCAGAATGGTTCAAATGCTCTTAAGAAAAAAAATGATCTTGTAATGAAATCAAAAAGTATGAAAGTTTTTAAGAGACCTCAGAATGTGGCAATAATCAATAGCCATGATCTGGATTATATAAAAGCTAGGTTTTCTTTTAATTAATTCACATTTAGGAGGTATGAATGCTTATTGAAATAAGGTTTTTATGATAAGAAAATGTTGTGAAAGTTGGGAAGTTTGAGAGTTTTTTATTTTTGAAGGAGTGGTTTGATTTTTATGGTAATTGCAGTAGAAATTTTAATGACACTTATAAAAAGAATCAACTTAGTATTTAACTTTGATATATCCTAGCATATAGCACAATAAAAGTTTCTATTAAGCGTTACTATATTTATCACTCCCATCAAAATTACTATAAAACTTATCCTCTAAACATTTATAACTCTTTAATTCTCCTGCCAATAACTAACTCCTCAAATCTTATCGTCATACATTCTATATTATTATATTACAACTCCATTTATAAGATATTTTCATTCATAAAACTATATTAAATTCTATGAGTGACGATGAATATCATCTTCCTTTGAAGACATGAGCTCCTACCTTGTAGCGAAAGGCATAGAAATGCTTATAAAATCCAATCCATTAGAAGAAGCAAAAGAGTTCCCAGACCTGTTTAAAAAGTTAGCATTTGCTCCAGGGAATACTTATTTTTATCAAAAGGGTTAAGTTATCAAATGCTTATGCGAGCTGTTGATGAACTTTAAAAAGATCCATCATTAGCTATAATGGATATTAAGCATAATCAAGAAGTTTAAGTATTTTTACTGAGTTTTTTAGGATTATGGCCAATTATTTTGAGCGAATTACTGAGACAAAACAGAAAACATATCAAGATGAGCCTGAGGTTTAAGCAATTTTCCAGGATCCGGAAGTGGCAAGGTGCTTAAAGTTTTGCAGAAGGGGAAACCTTTAGATTTTCAAGTATAAGATATATTTAGTATTGCAGTGAATGATGAAATACTTGAGAGGAAAATTAAATTTCTTATTGATAACAGGGTGATAAAGGTTCAATCCTTGAAAAGTAAGTAGAGTAATAAAAATTTGATTTTTGGGAAATATTGATGATGAGGTGTGTTTGTGATTATAACTATGGCTTGCTATCATATATTATATTTATTGAAAATAATCATATGCATGCTTGTAACAAATCTAAGAATAATAGAAAAACCTTAAATAATCATTTTTTCTATCCCGAAGTGATAAAAATCTATATAAATTATAAAATAAAACTCCTATAAACAATAACTTTTTATTTTCTTATCTAATAAATTGTAAATGGACTAAAATATAATGTATTTATTACTTATAAAATGAAGACTATAAAAACAATAATTAATCAGTTTTCTTTCTTTATACACAACAAGCAATTTTTATTTTTCTCTTTAAACTTATCCAAATATAACTATACCTATTCTCAATATAAAATTCATTGCCATTTATTAATCACACCTGATCTGCTTTAAAAATCATAATTCTTATTCTATCTTCATCTAAAGCCTTATATAATCAAAGTAAAAATCTTATTAATTAATATTTCTTGTAGATAATGAAGCAAGCTCCAAAATTAGCCACAAAAGCCCCTCCTAATATCGAAGTAATCTTAATTATCTCAAAGAAATATATATAAAAGCAATACATCAAGTAAATTCCTATAAAGCATAGGCAAACAAGTGATCCAATAAGTATTAGCTTTTCAGTTCCCACATAATATCCTCTTTTATAATCATAAATTAAACATCCAGTACCAATATATAGCCACAAAGTAAGCACTGCACCTAAAAACAGGATAAATTTATATAGTAAAAATCCCATAAGTGCAGAAAAAATATCATTAATCCAACATAGTCTAATAATAACCCCAATTATCATCAGAATTATCAGTCCCCATGCATATCCAACACTTACTTGACAAAGCCCAGTCTTATGATTTCTATATGGTTGTAAGCAATCCCAACAAAACTCATATGCACAATGCTGACAGGTCATATGAAAACAACCTCCATTTTTTTCTATAGGCGAGTCACACTTGGGACAATATTTTACCCAAATTTCTTTCCAGATATAACTCCAAAAATCATTTGTACCTTTCCAAAACCCTTTAGCATTGTTTAAAAATTGATTAGTTGTTGGGTATAATGATGGGTCATCCCACTTCCCATTGCATTTGCCACATACTAATTTTTCAGCACATTTATGGTTTGTGTCAACCCATCCAAGATAATTGCATTTGCTCATTGGGCATTGTCGATATTGAGGATTTTTTAAAAGTAGCCTTTTAAGACTAATCATTTGATATTGCTCATATTGAACTGAGGTTAGACAAGTTTTAAGATCGGTTTCTGATAGAATATGGCCTAGAATCGCTTTGGGGCAGGATAGTACAAAATTTTCTTTGTAGTAATTTTCCAGCTGAGCTATGACCCATTCGCTTACTGCGTATTTGCAAAAGCTACACCCACAAGAAAGGATTTTGAAGTTGCTTTTGTTTTCATACATCAAGCATACAGGGCAATATTCTGTCATTTTGATTGTAATTTATTATAATTTTAGAATATTAGAAATATAGGTTTTTGGATTTGAATGTAATTAGAAAAGATTTGATAAGTAAAAATTTAAAATGGATATTTTTTAGCTTAAGAGATCAAATCTTATTTAAACTTAAATACTATTTTCATGTGTAAACAAAAAGCCAATTCATCATCTTATTCAAAACCTCAAAAATTTTCACTTTTTTACATAAATACCATTCACAAAAAAATTACTACATTATCTGGCAAGTTTTACAGGTAAATCCTCATAATCATCTTCTGATCTTCTATTAATTTTCCTCTCCTCTCTAGTCCTTGGTATAACTTTCGGCTTAGGCACTTCTTCTTGTATCATACTAGTATCAGCAGATATCAAGCCAATCCCATCAATCATTGACGGGACATTCAATAAATCTTCAAGTTTCACATCATTACTTTCAGTATTAGGCATATTCCCTTCAAAAAACTCTGCAGCTCTAGGTGAAAAAGGACTTTCAATACTTAAAATTGTCCTATTAAACGACTTATCATCAGAAAACAAAAACTTTTCCCTTGCCGTCCCCACAAGGTCACTTGGGATTTTTTTTTTCAAATGCGAGTTTGTTGGTGTTGGAGGTTTCCCGCTTTTTTTCAACTTAGATGAAGATTTTGTATTGACTTTATTTTTTTTCCTTTCAATGTTAATCAGTTGTAGCATAAGCTCAACATTAGAAGAGTTTTCAGGGTCTCTAATCATTTCAGCAAGTTTTAATAGAAATTGATTGTTTCCAGCATTGAGTAAACGAGCTTTTTTTAATATTTCTAGTGCTTTTTTGATTTCATCGGCATTAAGATTAAAAGATATACTTTCATTTTCGCTTTCATACTCACTTTTCCATCCGCCCATTGTTTTTTCCATTGATATGCTATTTGGGTTTTGATTAGAAGCTCGTTCTTTTTCTATATCCTGCATGAGTTTCTCAAACTCTAATGAATCATTAACTTCTGATATATAGGAATTATTTATAGAATGGGGAACAGCTGGAGGTAAAGGAGGGTTCATTCTTTTTATATTAGGTGGCCTAGGCCTTGAGGAATTCGACCTATGTGAAACAATATCTTCAGTTATATAAGAAAAAGCACTGTAGTTAGAAATAACATCCTCATCATCAGATGGCTTTAAAGACCCTGAAGACCGTGCTGAGGATGGCTTTGAAGGCGCTACAACAAACTTCAAACCCTCTAAATGCAGATTCGGGACCTTTGGCCCATCTATAGCTTCTTGAATTTCCTTTTCAATCATTTTGATTTTACTCAAATTCTGTGTCCCAAGGCGTTTTAATGCTTCTTTTTGAAGCCTCAAATTCGACTCCATGTCGTTAAGATTTTTTTGCCATAAATTGTGTATTTTTCCAAGGCTTTTTTGCCAAACCTTTTCCCTCGAATTGATACTCACTTCATGGCTTTTGATTCTGCTTTTTTTTCTAACTAGTTTATCTCTAAAACTTTTTTGTGATTCAATACTTGTCATGAATTTTTTAGCTTCTTGTTTGCTTGTGTTAAGATCTGTGTTTAGTTCTGAGTTAAAAGAAGAATATTGTTTTGCAAGAGAGTAAAATTTTTCTTTTACAAGAGAGAGTTTTTTTAAGTTGATATAGTCAGGCATGGATTTTTCTAGAGCTTTGATATCTTGAAGGATGCTGTCGTTTTCTTCTTGAAGGGTTTCGAGATTAGTCATCCGCTTGTTTGATTTTCTGTAATGTTTAAACATTATTAAATTGAATAGGAGGCAAAATGCTTGTTTTAGTATGGGAAGATGGAGAAAAGATTGGAAGGAGAGCTTGAGGTTATGTAATGGGTGTGGGAAGAGGAGTAAGTTAGAAATTGTGGATGATAAGACAAGTAAGTCATAAACAATTTTCTGTTTCAATATAACATATAAAATATTCATTTAATTTTCATACTATCACATAAGTTTTTCCTACCTTATGCTAATGTTTTCTAACTCATTCAAACTTTCATAATAACCCTGTATCCTCCAAAATAAAATTTTCCATTTAAAGTTAACATTTCTAGAATGTCTATTGATTGCGTTTATATACTTAATCTATTCCTTAAGAAGAATCTAGATAGTAAAATCATGAGCCAGATGGATATTAGTGTTTTCTGGCATAACAGTTTCTTCATAGTTAGCCTCACTTTTCTTTAATAATTTCTGTGCCAACTACTACTTGCATAACTCAAAGATTTTAGTAATCTTGCTTGAGCTTATATCTAAGCTATTTCATTCATAGTAGATCTTCCCCTGCTATCTATAATTTTCTGTTTCTTCAAGAAAATAGTAGAATGTATATAAATAAAATTCTAATCATATCTCGAACTCTGTAAATGCTGAAGGAACAATTGGCTTAAAGAGATACTATTGAACTAATATTAAAAGAAGATAATCATTCGCAAATCCATACCAAGAGCATAGTTCATTTTAGAACAAAGTACTTCTAACTGTATTGAATATCTTCATAGATGTTATCAGGTGTTGAATAACACAGAATTACATAAAAGCAAAGAGAGATAAAAGTTGTTAGGACTATATAGGAATTGCTTATGATTCTGAGCATGAAAAAGATACAATTTTTTCTACACCTTGGCAAACCAAAACATTTTTGCACTTATAGTTTTCAAGTACTCATAATTCATATTAATATATAGGTTTTTTATGAGAAAGGGAAATAATTTTTCACTGACTAGTGATTATTTATATGAGTTTATACTCTCTATATCATATTTTTTCACTTCAGTAAAAAATATATTATTTGATAAGGGTGGAATGAATATAAGAGAGTTTTTGGGTTGAATTTGCAATTTTTGATTATGCAATTCTTAGCAATATGTTAATTAATAAGTTTATATGTGTAGCAAAGTAATAAAAGAATTTGTAAAAACTATTCATCATAGCTAATATAGTTTGTATATTATCTGAAGAAAGCTATAAATATTTTATTCTTTTTAATCCTAATCAAAGATAAAATCCTATAATTCTTAAGCTTCTGGGCAAATATGCTTGTCACCAGAATTACTTCTAACTGATGAAAATTTTACAACAGTAAAATCATATGTTTTACTTGGTTTGGTTTCTTCCAAATATTGAGTATTGATTTTATTTATATGACCAATCTTTTCAACAACTTTAACGGCTACTACAGTGCTTCTAATATTATCCTCGTGAGAAATATCTGCTTGAGTAACTCCAATGCAGTTCCCTATATTTGGCTCATTGCTATTTAAAGCTAAATCTAAATTAGTATAGCAAATATTAGCAATTCTAAGCATAATCACATCAATGAATAAACCAAAAGCATCTGCAAAATTTATAGGAATAGTTATTGACTTAGGCATATTAGAAACTGAGAGCCATATACATACAATTACTGACTCTATAAGCCAAACAACAAGGGTATATTTTTTCATATAATAATACCTTTCTAATATATCTTTATCAGATAATTTTTCATTAGCATTCATAATTATAACAATCGCAATGCAACACAAAGGGGTAAATATAAAAAATACTACATAAACTTTACATATCAAGAAATGACAAAAAACGATCTCAAATATTGAATTGATCATTTCTTTACAAATAAAAATCATTGCTAAGATTTCTTTCAGACATTCTGATAAAACTGAAATTTTTAGTAGCAAATTGAGTTTTGTATGGGGAATTTTACATAAGCATATCTTCAAACTATCCATTTTCTGATTTATTATATGATCATTAATTGTTTCAATGGGACAACTAAATGAATATTGTATTATTTAAGCGAATTTAAATAAAACTCTAATAATCCTTTCTGTTGAGTATAAATTTTTATTTATATGAAATTAAGAGGTGTAGAATTAAACTGAAAATGATATTAGAGTTAGTTTCATTTGGGTGAATAAAATATTATAATTTGATAAAAGGCTATTTCAAATATATCTTTACAAAGATAATTATTCTATAATGATTCTGAAGTCTTATGATTTTTTTAGTCTTAAATGATGAAATCGAGAGATCTTATGCTGGGATAAACTAAGGTTAGCTGTTTTTTGGTGATTCTATTATAGAATAATTTTTTTATAGATAGGTAGAGGTAAACTGATTATAAAATTAGAAGAAGAATGGAAGCAGATTGAAAGATTTCATTGTATTTTGAGTAAATCCTCAGAAATTCTTGTTTTTTTGTAATTCTGATGATAAATATTTTCCACAACTTTTGCAAAATGATTAGATTAAAGGTTATTAAAGATAAGGCTATTTTTTTCAGGTTATGAATAAGTAGGGAAATTAAAACTCTGAGCTTATTCTTTATGCAATAAGCAACTTTGAAATTAAAAATTATTTAAAAAAGTGATTGACTTTTAAAGATTAAATTATCAAGTAGTATGAATATTTGCTAATTTTTGTTTAGCTGTGGTGTTATATCTATAATTTTAGATATTTTATTTTAACTTATAATCTACAACTATTACTGCTATATATAAAATCACTTTAAGTATAATTCTAACTTTAAAGCACTATCATTGGAAAGACAAATAGAAATAATATGAACAAATAAAATTCCTATGAAACTTACCACACCTAGCCGAATAAGATCTAAAAAAGAGCATTTTACACCTTTTTCAGATTCAAAATCTCTCTACCTCAAGAATAAAAGAGTACAGTCTGAGACACCATCGTTAAACAAACCGATAACAATGGGTATACAATGCGACCCAGAAACTTTTTATGATACATATGGAGCTAATAACAGTCCTATCATCCCTGATATAAAAATATCATCTAAAACTAGAAAGCGGTCACCACTAGTACAAGAATATTTCCGTAATACTTTAAGACAACCTGAAGCCTTTAAGATGAGAACAATCACACCTGATCTCAACTGTGAAAATATGATGAATGTTGATATTACTTCAAAAATCCAATTAAATAATACAGGAGACTGGAATAGTATATATATCAGGAAAATAACAAATAGTCACAAAACTACAGAATATAATAGACCATATTGTGGGTATATTTCAAAGAATGTTATGAGAAAGCCGTATAAAGTTGTAGAGTTCTATCCTGCGATAATGGTGAAGATTAATAGTAAGTGTAATCGAAACCTTCCTTGGACAATAACTTCTCCTGCTAAAACCCAATTATCTATTACTAATCTTCATCGAATACTTAGAAAAAATAAAGCCCAGTCTAAGATAAATAAAATTAATATAAGAGCTATTCTCAATACAGATATGATGAGTGAAATAGTTTATGCCTAGATTGTAGTTATTAATTATGCAGTCAAACTGATACAAAAAGAAACATAGTAAGATTTAATTTAAATCTAACAGGAACTAAAATATATCAATTTTCGAGAGTGCAAGAAAATCATTCCAATTCTAAGGCTGGCTAAATA